>SCDT01000596.1:0-31820 GCA_004143765.1 Drosophila melanica | reverse complement strand
AGTTAAGTTACACAATAAATAATTATGCATTTATTTTATGTAAGCAAACCAGAGTATCGAAGAGCAGAAGTACAAACATCTTTGAAGTCAGGCACTGAAAATATAAAGAAATAAATGCAAGGATTATTATTATAATATTTTATTGTTAGACAATAGTGAGTTAGGTAAATTAAGTTATATTTCATTTATTATTTTATAAGATCTTATGCAACGCATATTTTGTAATAAAATTATGATACCCTCAGCGGCAGCGTATTAGGGGAAGTGTATGAAAGCCAACGAAGTGTGCAGCAGGCGGCAGACTGTTTGTCTGCTAAGTTGCTTTTATACGAATGCATATCTGGCCCGTTGGAATGTCAATGAATGAATCAATTTTATGCCGTATACAAATTTACGTTTGTCTTAAGGTCAGAATTAAACCCACATCGGCATTTGTGCCTCACCAGATCTGAGACATCAATAAGATTAGCCATAAGATAAGAAGTTTCCGGTCAAACCAAAATAAATGAAAGAATATCTTGACTACACTGGTGGCAAGAAATAAAGGTCCACTTTCGAAAAGATTATGTTTTCTTGCTGGCAAATATAAATTTTGACTTTTGAGCTTTTTTGCACTATTTTGTCAACAAAATAGTTTCTAAATAGGTAAAATACAGAATATTTTGGAGAGCAAGTGAATTATTTGGCGAGTGTTGTTAAACGTTATAGATTTAACGTGGTGTCAATTGTGTTGGCCACGTCTGTGTGCTGCGGCAAGAAAGGCAAACTAAAAGAGGTCGTAAATGAAGCCCCAATACATATGCGATGTTGGACGGCAGTAGAAACCAAATAAACACGTCGGCTGCCATCCGTTCCCCACACTTCAAAAACCGGCTAATTAATGACGTTTCCCTGTTCGTTCCCGGGCCCGATCTCTCGAAGCTGAGGTCGCAGACTCACTGAGACCCAGCGCTGGCCAGAGCGGTGCCATTTTTGGTCGCTTTGGTGACGGCGACGGTGACGGCGACGGTGTCGTAAGTGAAGTGCCAATAAACACGTGATTTACTTCGGCTCAGGCCACGGTCAAAGAGATGCGCGGAAAGGGGCTCGCCGCACTTAGTCGAGTGTGTGTGTTAGTGTTAGTGTGTGTGTGTGTGTGTGTGTTTGTTTGTTTGTTTGTGTGTGTGACAGCCAAAATCATGAGGCTTATCGCTTCCATCGGCCATCAAGATTCCGCTCATTAATTTTGAAATTAGGCGGGTTTTCAAGAAGAGCAAAGAAATGATGTCCAGCTAAAGCCCAAATAAACTGCCCGCTGCCCGTTGCCCGCTGCCCGTTGTCCGTTGTCCGTTGCCGAAGTTGTCCCGACCCCGATGCATTTCACTGCGACCGACCATGAGTGCATAAATTAATTAAGTCGGTCGGAATGTGGACGTGTATGTGCCGACCTTTTGTCTGGCACTGTAGCACTATAGCACAGTATACCAAAGGCAGCGGTATCGTCGTCCGTCAGTCCGTCAGTCCGTCTGCCGCGCAATGGCGGCTGTTGCGCAGACAACGACTCGTATATGGGCAGGGCGCTTATTCAGATTCAGATTCAGATCCAGATTCAGATGCATGGGCTAACTGGCTGGCTGACTGGCTGACTGGTTGGAGCTGGTGATGGTGCCCAACTGGCTCGTAGGATGTTGTAAATTAAAAGCCGCGGCTGGTCCTTTGTGCCGTGCAGGCTGAGTCATTTGCATTTTGCCTACTGCTGGCCTGATTATGAAAGATGCTGCGTGGGTGATAAATGACCATGCCAGACTCGATGCGGTTGCGGATGCGGCACGGGCCCACCCCCTTTGCCCCAAACGCCCACCGATTGTTGCATTTTGCAAGCACTGCCGAAAATGTTAAAATTTTCAACCCCAGCGCAAATGCCAGCTCGTTAACCCCTTGCTGAGACGTCGGTGGGAGATTAGCTGACGGTCTTTCAAATTTATTTGTCTTCATCCCTCTTCCCCCCGCAGCAGCCCCGCGCATCCAATTCGCTCTCTTTCCCTCCCCCTGTCGCTCTGCCCTGTTTTTTCGGCGACGACTGCAGCTAGCCCTGACAAGGGTTGTGGACCACGGGCGACGACCCAAATGCCAGCATCAACGCCAATCTAATAGATTCCGATTGAGATTTAATTATTTCACTTAATTTTCTAGCTGACTTCATGCGGCTGACTTTGCGCTTAACTTTCGTGTCCACGTCCTTTAACAAGTTAATGAAGCGAATAAATTTCTTGGCAATTATTTTGCGGATTGTTTTAATTGACCTCAAGATGCTCGACGCTGTCCGGGCTGTCCGGGCTGTCCAGGAATGTGCAGACGGACAAATGGATGGATAAAGGCGATGAATATCGTAATTTACCAACTAATTTGCAGTAGATTAAATCATTATGCTGCCAAAAACCAATTGGTCTGCTTAAACGATGCCAACCGGTGTGGAATGAAAGCTTTTAAGTGCAATACATTCTTCTAAATACACTCAAAGAAAAGTCAAAGAAGCATGCGTCACAAATTCTTAAAAAAAAAAGAAAGTTTTGATTTTTGTCATAAATACAATAAGGACAAACTTAAAAAAAACAAGAAAAGATTATCCTTTTTCAAGTTCAAATTTTTGGTTGATATTTATAATGCTGAATTAAGGCTGATCAATTTAGGTATCTATGTATTTACGACTTATTTATTATATTTTCTAAAACTAATTTTTTTATCAATACCGTAACGACAAACTCTAAGAATCAAAAAAAGGTTTCTCGCTTTTTTAAGTAACAAATTTTGGTTTTGTTTGCTTTCTATTTTTCACAAGAATTTTGTTTCTATTTATAATGCTGAATGAATGTTGATTAATTTAAGTATATTTACGACTTATTTATCATATTTTTAAAAAAAAATATGAAAAAAAGTTTTAAAAGTATGACACTCAATTCAAGAATATTTAAAAAATAATACATTTTATCCCGCTTTTGCTCAAACTCCGAACAGCAATTTTCGCCAAGTGTATTCAGTGTATTACATATTGTTTTCTAATCATTATTAGAGCTTTGCGAAAAGAAAGAAACTAATGCCTTAAAATAGTAGTGCAGACTAACAATCCATGCGGAAGGCAACAACTTTGGTACCCTTGTCCTGGTCCTTGCCATTGTCCTGTCAGTGTGTCGAGCTGCCAACTTGAGGCCGGACGCTTTGTTTATGATGAGTGATTGTTATGAGTTGTCAAAAAGGCATGCGACCCAACCGAGTGTGTGTGTGTGTGAGTGGGTGTTTCGCTGTTGTCTGTTGAGACGGAAATCCAGCAGGATTTGTTCAAAATATGCCGCCAACATATGCAAATATGTCTGTCCGCACCGCCCAAAGGCAGAGGCTGCGACAAGGTGGCGCACTTCTGCTCCCACCGAATGAGTGCGCAGCCCGTAGACGAGCGCCACGTGACGCCGGCGTTTCTGTTGCAATGCCAATCTTTCCACCCTCACGAAAGTGGAAACCTATCAAAGTAAGCCGCTTGGTGACAATCAACCCTGCCGGGTGCTTCACTCGCGCTGAGAGTTTGCTTTAATGTTTTGACAGTAAAATAAACATATCCAAGTGCGGCTCTTGCCAAATGAGTGCGGGTATCTCTGTGTGTGTTTGTGTGTGTGTGTTTGTGTGTGTGTGTGTGCGCACATAGATGTCAAATATAATTCATCATCTATGGAGCATCAAAGCCCGAACAGTCTGCTAGGAATGTGATTCCCCGGCGCTGCCAAGGCCAAGGCCAATCGAGCCGCTGGCATCAGCAAACAATAAGTCGACAACAGCATCATTATCAGTCCGGTTTGCAACATCGAGTACAAGTTCGAGTACTCAGCTGCCTGTCTGCCCTCCACCCCCCTGCCAGGGGGGTGGCCGTTTCACAGGAACTTTGCTCAATAGCCGTGATTTATCATTGAGAATACAATTTTTTTTGTTGTTGTTGTTTTTGTGTGCATTGCTTTCTTTCTGTCTCGTTGGTAAACACCTGATTGGTGTCTGTTCATAGAGTTTTATTTAATGGCCCAACAGGTTCTAACTTTTTCAAAGTCTGTCAATTATTTTGGGCCAAAAGCTGTTGAGATTTTGCGGTGGACAAACACTTTACTCGAAGGAAGCGCATGGAATCCTTTTAAATAATTAATGTCAATTAGAGACAAAGTTAATTTTGGCCATCAGTCTGATTGCGATGCTGTCGCTTGAAAAGGTCTCCGGACTCCGCCTGGCACTATTCTCATGACCTCCAGGTAGCACTGGGATAGAGGGGGGAGGGGTCAGACCCCTCAGCAGTCTGTCATAAATATTTTATAACATCAATTACAAAGCACTTAACTTTCATGAATTTAATACGAAAGATGCCACTGTTGCTCCTGCACTTCATCTCCACTCTCTCTCTCTCTCTCTCTCTCTCGATGCTCATTTATCTCATATGCCAAACAATCAGCACTCAACAGGAAGAGCAATCATTTTTTTCCATTTCTTTTTTCTGTTATATGCCGCTTTACTCGCTGGGACAAGTGTAAGCCGTCAGGAACACGTACATACATATGTATAAACGGTCGTGTGTGTGTGTGTGTGTGTGCCTCGGGCATAAGTCCATCAGGATCAGCCTGGGGCAATCTAAAGTGACTCGATATAAAAGTAGACGAAACGCCAAGCAACCCCAAAGTCCAGCAGAGCCGCAATCCGGCGGCGTCTTGATACCATTGTCCTTGTTCGATACGGGCAATATTGAAAGTGTGGTGATTTACTTCCCTCAGATTCGGCCTCAGCTACAGCAGCAAAGCAAAATCCCAAATAAAATAAAATTAAAATCGCATCAGGGGCACAAGTGCCCGGACCCGGCCCGGAGCTTTGCACACGTTGATGTTGATAAAAACAATATCAATACCAATACACACACACACACACACACACACACATATATGTGTGTTTGTTTGTGTGTATGTATATACTCAAGACCATTGGGCCATGGGCCATGGGCACTTAGTCGCATCACCGTCGCGTCGGCGGACTTTGGGCGCGTGCCGTCGACACACAATCCGCAATCCCCCCATTGATATTCATAGCCGATTTTTGCGTGGCACAACGCAAACGAGACCGTAAGGCGAAAGCGGGACAAACATAAATAAATAAAATTTATGGCGACTAGATTCGATGTGTCAACAACTTTTCGATTGTACTCTGTGCACTACTGGGATTTCGGATCTCAAATGTCAGATAACCGGCTTGCATGTTCCAATCAAGTTTATTATCGGACAAACTATATCAATCAAGTGGAACTTTGTAGGATCGCAGCATTTAAATTCGTAAGCATAGCTAAATGGACAAAAATAAGTTTAAATCGAACAAGAGTTAACTGGCCAAGAATGCCCAACCAACGATACCCTGTGTATCCTTCCTTAAACTTGCTCTTGTTTTATATTTACAGAAAACGGGTAGCAAAATTATCAAATATAATTTTCGTGAAATTCGACTATTTTTAAAACAAATCCTTAAAAATCGATAATTATCGATTTAGCAAGATGCAGTTATCGATAGTTATCGATAGATCTTATATTTTAAATTCCATGTCTCGTGCTTTAAAATATTTTGGTATTCAACTTTCGCAGAAAATCAAGTTTGAATCAGATCAAAAGCTTTGTTTGCGGTGCCTCCTTTATGTATACAGGGTATAATTAAAGTAAGCAGTACGACTGGCTTTTATAATGCATTCAATAGTTTGGTTAATTGTGCAAATAATTTAAAATTCATTTAATTAAATTAAATTAATATACAACTCGATTTTGTATAAATATTGACTGTATATTTGCGAAGTTACTGGGTATTCACTAGTCGAGCATACTTAACAAGATCTTTTAAGTATGAGTTGTTATAAACGCTGACAAAATATGTATGACATATAGAGTGATAATACGAGACTCAAACTTTAATATATATATAAAGTATTCCAACCCTAACAGAATACGAACCGAACAAAAAAATATATATATATGTATAATATTATGCAAAGTTTTTGTTTGCGTTTGAAACACGTTTTCGGGCACGAAAATAAATAATTAGCTTCTCGTCACATATATCTCTGTAAGTCAAAGATATAAACGCACTTCCAGCCCCGATGTGTGGGGTTCGCAAATGAACCTCTAAGGTTTCATGTGTTCTTTTAAATGCCACATTGTGTTTCTAAAATGTCCCAAGAGATTCTTTGAGGCGTTAAAGCGTGGCACCCCTCGTTTTGGACCAACAAAATGCAGTGGTTTCCGGTTCGGCAACGCCCCGGCGAAGCGGGCGGATGGGCGGACGGGCGGATGGGTGGGCGGTGGTCGGGCGTTTGGCTAGTGGGAGTTAATTCGGTAAAGTCAGTAACCTCATCAAAGAAGCGCGCTAGCCGTCTGCCCACCGGAGGGGTGTCGTCTGCTAGCGCCGCATTAGATTTACGCCAAACGACGTGAGGCGCATATGTTTATGAGTCTCGTTGAGATTGAGTACTCGCTGCTCGGCAGACAGCAGGGGCATGCCCATGGTTAACCGAAAACGAAAACAGGACGCGTTGCGCATAAAAGCCTCATGCCGCTGGCCATTCCCAATGCCGTTTTCATCGCCGTCGCCGCACGCTGCCTGCTAATGGATTTCGGAGTTGCCACTGCCACAGCCACTGCCACAGCCACTGGCGCAGCCACTGGCACTGCCTCAGCCTCAGTTGAAGGGTTGCGAACGAACGGTTGCCCGCCCGGCAGCATGCTTTCAATTTACTTCCACTTCCTCCATCAAACGCCCTTCTCTGTTATTGTTGTTGCTGCTGCTGCTACTGCTGCTGTGACTTACGCACCGTGAATGAATGCGTTGTTAGCGAGAACTGGCCCAGGAACCGGGCCGGGCCGGGCTCGAGCCGGGCAGTGCCTGAGGGAGGCCCTCAGTCTGGGGTTTTATTTTGGCGCACGCGACTTTCACACTAACGTAATAAAGAGCTCAACGACACTCAAATTGAATACGTCTCATGGTGCGAATGTCGTAATGATTTTCTATGTGGAACTCGATGCAGATAATGGTGCGATACTCAGATACTCAGCAGACCCACATCCACACACCCGCACACCCATCCGCATCCGCGTCCGCGTCCGCAGCCACCCCTCGCAGCGTCTGCTGGCTGGGCGGTTTTGTTTTTGTTTGCGTGGTGATAGAAATTAACCCCTCAATTGAGGTTGAATTTAATTTGGCGCAAAATGGCAAAGGGGGTGTGTGTGTGTGTGTGTGCGTGTGCCCTGCCCTGCTCTGCCCGACTCTGTTCGAGTCTGCCCGACTGCTCATTTGGCTGCTGAGTTTGTACAGTTGAAAATGATATCGCTGTTAACGCTAAAGGGCCATTGTCAAATTGTCTCTTATTAATTATGATGATGCGTGTGCCGCGTGCGGAAAAGGGGGAAAACTGAAAATTGGGGGGTTGCATCGCATGCAAATTTGCCTGAGTTTGGCGTCTTTAACGTAATTTATTGCACGCTGCCTGCCGGGCTTAAAGTGAAAAGTTAATACCGGAAGAGCCCAGCTATATGCGAAATTTAAATCCTCTACTTAACCCAACCAGTCCCCACACACACACACACACACACACACACACACAAACAAACACACACACACGCATAGAGAATGGAGTTTAAATTTGAGGTTCAATTGATTTGCACAGGCAACTAACTATGCAAGGTGCTCTCATAGAAAATTCACTTAATTTACATCAGACAATAGCTGCAAACTGAACAATAGCAGACAGCCTGAAGGATGGAAGGAGTGAAAGATGGATGGAATGATGATAGCGTCAAGAAGATATACGCTTTAAGCCGAAACGCTGACCCGAAAGACCTTTAAAACATTTAGTCCTGACTAAGGCAATCGACTAGTGCAGCAATTGTTATAAATTAATTAAGGGCAATTAATTGAAAGTTGCCTAATTAATTATGATAATTTATGTTAAAAAACATATTTTTATGATGTGTAATCTCATATAATACTGAATAAGACTTTTAACCAATTTTAAAGTGAGTTCGTTAATCAAATTCGGATATGATGGAAAATTGTTTTAAAACGGGATATGTGAAAGATTGAAGGGGATGATGCGAGTGTCGGTAATATATATATATATATATTTCTGATCACTATTGACAGTCTTTTAGTATTACTACTACTACTACTATATCATATATGTTACTATATAAAATAGCTCCTAATGGAAAATTAGTCTGAATTCGCTATAGAAATATAAGTAAGAGTATTTAATTTTCGTAGCAGCGAATTAAACTTATTTTTTTTAGGAAAGAAACATTAGAAGTTTATTGTCGCGAAGGCACGATGTGGAGATACTCTGTATGAATAAATTTATGTTATTTCATTTGAATGAAATATAATTTAGAAAATTAAAGATATTAGTTTAGATTCTTATTTTTTTGCATTTAGGATTTGTATGTTGGCAAAGAAAGCAAATGAACCGAATGCAATGAACGACAAGATCAATGGGCTGCTCAGCGGACACCTCTCGGAGCGGCGGTCTCTGGGAGCACCCCAGCCGCGCATTGGAGCCACAAGCGCTACAATTTGCGAAATCGCAGCATGGCAACTAGCGCCAGCTGCTGCTCCACCCCCCCCGCTTTGGGTGCTCCTTGGCGCATCTGCGAGTGGGTTTCATTCAGTCGCGATATTTCATTTCTTTATTAAGTCAATGTCATATTTTGCGACTGTGGGCGCCGGTGTCCTGGCTGGATGCAGAGCACTGTGCAGATCCGACGCTGGTGGGTACGGTCGGTGGTTGCTGTGGTGCACAGCTGGAGCTTGTTACTTTGATGTATTCGAGACGCTTTCTGGCGCGCGTTTATTTGTGGACGCGTCTGCTGCAGCAGCGGGACACCGTTTTATGTGTGATCCGATCCGCACATTTGTGTGTGCGTTCATAAATTAATGCACACACACACACACACACACACACACACACACCTTTGGCGCAACATATGGCCAACTAAAAGCAGGGCCCAAGCACTAGACAAATTAACAATTGGGTTTCGATTACCCATTATCTATTGTTGAGCGCGCACACAGGCAGAAACAAAGCCCAAAGCCGAAACATTTGTCAAACGCTTGTCAAAGGCTGAAAAGCTTGTGGCATTTCAATGTGACAATCCACGAGTTCCGATCCCACACTGCCAGAGAGTCAGTTAGTCAGTCAGCCAGCCAGCCAGCCAGCCAGCCAGCCAGCCAGCTGTATTGGCCGTGTCGGGCGGCGGCAATGTAACCGCCCATTAGCCACATGCGCGCCTGCGTGACACATTGGCATCAATCAAAGTTTCACCCGTTTAGTGTATGAGGGCGAGTGTGCCAGTGTGTGTGTGTGCGAGTGTGTGTGTGTGTGTGCTAGAAGTGTGTGAGCTGGGCTTGGGCGCTTTTGTATTTGTTGCAAGCGCGTAAAAAGACATTTTGACAAATTCAAGTAGCGCCATCTACACTCGGCTTTAATAGCTTTTATACTGCCTGTCACGATATTTCATCAGTCAAACGAGCGCGGGGTCGACCACGACCACGACCAGCGTCAACACAGCAACAACAACAGCAACAACAACAACAGCAACTGACACACATGGCACTCAAGTCAAGGCCGGAAAATGTGGAGGACGTCGGGGCGACACAGTAGCGCGAATTTTATTTGATGTTATTTCCATTTGAAAATGAGTTATTGGCGCTGGTAACAACCCCTAAAATCACCCCCCAGGGCGCGGCTGTGCACCGCAGAACGCGCATAAATTTTTGGGTGCCAAGCAGTGCTCCCCTTTGTTCTTGTCCGCTGTTGTTGTTGTTGTTGCTGTTGTGTTCGGTCGGTCCCGCACAGCCCACTCCGCCGGGCGTATTACACACATGCGTTCATTCGAATTGCGATTTCCTTTCATTCGCTTCTCCGATTTGATTTATTTTATTTGTTTTGTATGACACCCGCAAGTGCTTCCCCAGCGGTATATTAATTTTGTAGGCGTTGCTGCCAAGAGAGAAGCGTTTAAGCATATAGAACGCCAACTTGCTTGCCATTTATATATATATTTATATTCCCACAACACGGACAACGGGGAGTGGCTAATCAAATGCCCACTCTTAATAGTCGTAATAACACACAACTATGGGAAATTTGCGGGTTTTTGTTATTCTTTTCCCATTTTTGTTGTTGTTGTTGTTGTTGTTGTGGCTAACACAAGTGGCCATTATCTGTGTTGACTGGAAGATTTGTTATAATGACTGCGATTAGCTGCATATAATTGATAACACACTATCAAGTTAATAAGTGCTTTAGTCACTAAAAGTGACAATCTGTATACTCCCATCTATTTTATCTACATTCTACAAATTGACATATAGCCACATTTTTAGAGTGTTTTTTTTCTCAACTCAAAGTCAAAAATAAATCAAAAATCTATTGAAAATATTCTAAATTTCAATTTTGAGTTATAATTTCTTAAAGATATTTCTGATATGGCCCCAAATATTGTTTTTATTTTTATTGTCTTAAATTAATATTTAAAGAAATTGAAAGCTAAATTAAAAAACAAACTGCAAAATGCACTCGAATTGAAATTGATAATTGGGATTTTGCGTACTTTTGATTGTAATGCGTTTTAACGTTCATCAATATTATATTAAAATTTTGCATATACACATATATTTAACATACTATTTACATTATCGTATATGGATATATTCATGCGCGCGTTGGGAGCAGGGGCCGCAGTGGGCGTAAAGTTCCCAATTGGATGACTGATTGATGACGTGAACGAACGAACGAACGAACGGAATGAATAGGTGTGATGAAGTGAATGCGTGCGAATGTGGCCCATTAGATATTCATGCGAATCCGAATTGAGCATCCACATTGAATGCCGGGTGGTTCGGTGGGTGGGTGGTTGGTTGGTTGGTTTGTTTTTTGCCTGGGGGCCGCCCTCTCGCTGTTACTGTCTGATAAATCACATATTTTCGCTGATCAAATCAATCTAATTGACATCACTCAAAATGATGGCAGAAAAACTTTTCGCATTCGTTTTCGCAAAAAAATGCGAATAAATGAGTTCAAAATGGGACTACGCTTCTACGCTTCTGCGCTGAGTGCGCCCACGCCCCCCACTCTACGCCCCCATTCTACGCCCTACGCCCCAGGCGCCTTTCTGGCTTAATGGTGGCTATGTTTCGAGCTGAGCGGTTGCGTTCCCGGCCAACAGCCAACAGCCAGCAGCCAGCAGCCGCCAGCCGCCATTACGGCAGTGCGCCTGTACGCAACGTGATTTATTTTCATTTCGATGCCACCGCCACCCAAATTCGACGCTCCGTCATCCTGACATTCGAATTGAAATGCAAATTCTGACGAATGTGCTCCACGTTGCGCGCCTAGGGTCGGTTCGCGTTGCGAGGATATCGGCGGAGCGACGCGTCCGACTGACGAACGACAAACGACAGACGGACGGACGACGGACGAGCGATGACTGCCAGCGGTGGCTGCGGCGACAATCAACGACTTTCGATGGTAAATGAGCCATCTACCCATACGCGTTACAATCGGAAGTACACATGTGCATACGCCCCAAATACATATGCAGAAACACACACACACACACACACACACACACGCACACAGATATATGTTTACATAGTACCATAAATATATGTGTTTATATACACGTGTAAATAGGTATAAGTGTGCACATAAACGCATATTTGCGTTAACTCTGTGATTTCGTATCGCTTGCTTTAACTTTTGCATATTTATTTTAATGAGGATTATAATAAAAATATGAGTTATATGATCATTCTATATCAGCAATTAGAACGCGCAGTATTTCGATTTTTCTTCTCTTGATCATACTTGTTTTTTTTTTAACATTACTTGCCGACTCCTTTAATACCCTCACAAAAATGTTTGACAAATTCTATAAGCTATACATTCGTATAGTATATGGAAATTACTCGTCTCTCCTGCCTGTCTGTTTCTCTGTTGTATTAAAGCAACCTCTCAAAATGCTTTTAACATTTTAATGAGACTTTAAGCTCAACTATAAATGTTAATTATATATTCCCATTAAATGTTGTTGTTTGCTTGGATTTGAAATCGGTAAAGCAAATTTAAAATAAAGGTATAAATAATAAAAAACTAGAAATACCGCAAAGGGAAGAAAACAGTTTTGCTTATAAAACTTTAAGTTCGTTTAATTTGGTTCTTGAAAATTTAAAGAAAGCTTTTACATAGTACAAAAAACTTATAATCAGCATGAATGTATATGAATAATATAAAATATATATAGAATTGATAATTGTATTAATTATATGATTTAATTAATTTTGGCTATCTTTTGATAATGTTTCTACTTGACTCAAACAGAAAATTATTATTATTTTTACAAAAATTTCTTTTTCTTATATTTGTCAAACGATTTCCGTTGCACCCAAACAGACAGACAGTCCGACAGACAGACAAAAAGGCAAGACGGAAAGAGGAACTTGGTTAGAATAAGTATTTATGCTAACGATATAATATATATTACTTTTATCTATCATAATTGTCGAACATGTCTTGTTTTTCAAATTTTGAATATCGAAATGGATAGCTTAAAGTAATTTAAATTTTAGTTGAGTTGTTGCTTACATGACATAAAAAATCGTTAGCTGGCTCCAGAATCCAGATTAGTGGACAACAGCAGATTCATTGGGTGCTTCATCGACTGTGTGCTAATGGGAGAGGGAATAGATACAAGCATGCATAAGTATGTGTTTGTATGTGTGTGTGTGTGTGTGTTTAGCTGTAGATACACACACACATAGTAATCACATTTACTGGAGTGTGTCCATGCGGAGCCTTGTGACTGTCCATTCTCTTAACAGGACAAGGCCCGTGAACTGCAACCGGGACATCGTACTTACATCCATATGTATGCATATATATATGTATGTGTGTGTGTACATATATAAAGTACAAACATATTTATGCATGTGTGTACATGTGGGGTCAACTTGTATGTAAATGCTGCTTATAGACAGCATTAACAAGTTCACTTCATGCGCACGTCTGCTGGAGAATTTGTGTGTGTGTGTGTGTGTGTGTGTGTGTGCACATTCCCTTATTGTACATAAAATGGAGGAGCAGACGACTCTCTCCTGGCAGCACTGCGGCCAGACTGTCGTGTGTCGCGTTCACGACACTGCTCAGCTGCCATGTTCCCGTTTGCGTCCTCTCCAGTGCGGCAACGCTGCCAGCTATACACGGTTACAACTGTATCCCTTTTGAGCTCGCCGGCCCCCCCACAAAAGTGACGTGGAAGTCGACGACATCGTTCATTCGGTCCTGCACGCCCTGTAGGAAATAGGCGTTGACTCCTGAAGTCAGCCTAAAAGTAGACTAGCATTTTTACAAATTTCTTAATTAAATTAAAAGTGAGCAATATTTTTTTGGATATTTTTATTTACAATTTAAAATTCTCACTGACTTTTTGCTTGATTTATTATAAAATTTAATATTAGCGTCTTTTTTTCATAGCGCATTTCTGTCAACAGGGTTGTTTCAATGTGAGCTTTTTGTTGGTTGTTAGTCGGTCTGTATTCACACATGCCTAGACGAGCACACACACACATACACATGCACAGAGCTGTGCACATACACATACATGGTATACGCTCTACAGAGATAGGCGTTGGTGTTGCCTTCCCTCCTTCGCTGGTGAGTTACTGTCGGTCTCGGCGGTCCAGTCGGTAGTGCAGGCAAAATAAGTTGTTCAAGTGGCAGCTTAATTCGCATAAAATGAAAACACGCTGTCTACATTGTTCCTACAACTTTTCGAGTTTTTATGGCACTTAAAATGGCTGCTAGACAAAGGGTTACCAAGCGGTTGCTGTAAAATCTATTGCAATTGCGCTCTGCCATTCACCGCGCTTAGACGGGCGCCTTGTTTTGCGGGTTTTAACAAAATAATTACAAACTGTGTTCATTAGCCATAGAAGGCCAAATGTTCTCTACTCTGTGCAGCCAAGAACAGAGTATTGCTTAAGCCAGGTCAATTGCTGACTTTTTAAAGGGTAACAAAAAATCGCTGTTATAGAAACAATTAAAGCTAAATTCAAAAAGTTTATTTCAAATATTTTATTCTAGAGACTCTTGAAACTTAAAAAAGCAAATTTTGTACGTTTAACTTCTTCTTCTTCTTAAACTTTGGAACTCAACAAATTTTTAATTTTCAGCATTTCAACAAAATCATTTCTATTGAGGAAATTTAATAAATAGATAAAAAGACTCTTCGAATATAAACAAATATATAAATATGAATATGAATATCAATGAATTAAATTAAATGCGGTTATTTTATATTTGCAATAGTGTGTTAATAACTTCTTAGTTGACTCCATCTATAAGGCTGTGGTATTGGCCTTGCGCACTGCGAAACCTTCAGACCTTTGAATTGTGGCTCCGCAATAAACACGTATAATATGTTGTGTTTGTCCCCTCCCTCCCTTTGCAGGGTATATTGGGTATATGTGCTTGCAAGTGTAAATGTACGAATTTATGGTAATTAGCGTACACGCAAGTTCACATAGTTGTGCAGCGACAATTAAACTTGAAATTATTGTATATGCCCTGAGCAAATGTATGATATGTGTTCGGTTTGTTTTTCGTTCGACTTACATGAGAGGCAGCGAATTAAGACATTATAAAGGAATTTAATAAAAACAATGTATTCGCATACTTGCGGTATTTTATAATAATGCTAATAGCGACTTAACTTTTGCAACGGGCGTGCCACGTGACTGACCAAGTTAATGGCACAGCCATAGCGGGCTTAAGCCCGTAAGCACGAAAGCCTGTCAGAACGCCAAACAAATCAACATTAACAAGCACAAGCAGCAGAAGAAGAAGAAGAAGAAGAAGAAGTAAGAGTTGCAATATAACACCATCAAGACAGGTGGCATCGAAATTATATTCTCAAAGGGGAATTTAACGAGCCAAATTTTCGTTTGTCGCCAAAACTCGACAGCGACAAGTCGCGTAAATTGGCGAAATGCAGATAACATGTCTTTTATCTCAATAACAAAGCAATTAGCAACAAATGATTATCTGTTGTATTTAATCAGCAACAAATGCATTTTTAAATTTGTGACTTTTGGCACTTAAGTGTCCAAAATGAACACAATTTGTGAATAGTTTGCAACTTTTGTTTTTCAAAATAACTAGAATATAAGTTAATTTTTACACGTGATGAAATTATTCTATTGCATAATTTATTGAATTATTTATTATTTAGATATACATATCTAACATTAAACAGGATTTTAAGTAAATAACGCTTTATATGTTTAACTTCCTGATTAATTCATTAAATAAAAAAAATTAAATAAAATTTAATATTTCTATATAAATCAGTATTTTTAGTTAATAAACGAATTCATTTGAACTACTTCAACTAATGTGAACAACTGAATTAAATTACAGAATCCATTTTCTCAAACTGTAACAAGAGTGGTGAAATAGTTTGAAATATTTCTGCTATAAATAATACCTTAGATTAAAGAGAGGTTGAACTGAAATAATATATATATATGATTTTTTTCACAATTATTTGCACATTTAATAAGTTTGTAGACGAAATGTGCGTGTAGTCTAGTTCGTTGGAAAATTAATTGAAGAATTTCACAGCAAATAACGCTACCCTGTCCAAAGCAGCCAACAAAGTAACTAACACAATGTCAGCTAATCACGAAACGAAGTTGCATGTTGCCAATGTGCACTCAGTACTAACATATTCAGATATGCACATGAATATTCAATGAGTGCGTTTTTGCGAGAGCATACTAAAATCATTTTCAAATTCACTGGATTGAATAAGTGCAGAAAGTAATATGAATGCATACACATATATATGTATATATATATATATTAAATAAATAAGTTGAACGAATAATTGTGAAACTTGCTGACTCTCTAACATTCTTTATTCGAAAATGTATTAATATTACACTGTTGAAAACGAGTGACAAAATATTGATTAAAATGTTGTTAAAACAATCAGCGCAAATATTCAGCTTAAATATATTTGCCAAAGAGAACAAAAACTATCTGATTATTTCCCAAAACTTTCTTTAAATATGATACAAAAAAATTAATTGTAAAATGTAATTATAAATATTCTTGAACCCTTAAGTGACTGTGTACTTCAATAAGTAGGGCCACTCGTTACGATTCGATGATTTTCAATGTTCTGCCCTGGCTCAAAAAAGCCGCAGTCGCCGACGTTATACGCTGCAAGAATTTAGCGGTTAAATTCTGCATAAATGAATAATTATTTTAGTAATGGTGAAAATTGCGAATTGAATTGTTTCACTGTAGTACACTTAGCTGGTCGCTAATTTTGCATAGCCACAAGCGCTTTGCAGACATACTCGTGAGAGATCCAAGTTCTATATATGTACACACACATATATTTTACAGTTAATAAAAACTCCACAGTGTGAACATAATAAAAGCATTTAGAAAACACAAATCCTATTAATCAAAGCTGTAAACTTGCGGACCTGCTTAAAGTTATTTACGATTCTAGAGTATCTTGACGCCTTGCTGCGAGATACCCTGCACACAGGTGCAATTTAGCCTGATATGCCGTGCAGCTAACAAGAGAGAATTAGCGATCGGCATGTGCTTAACACATCCTTAGCTTTAAGTTTTATTACCATCTGAATATAGATATTCACATGGAAGTATGCAAATGAGGGCAGGACATGTGTGCGCTTTGAGAGGCAACTGGTTTTCGGTTTTGAATATTCAGGAGCGGCGCGCTCCCCACTGGGCTCAACTATGAGCTATATCTAGATGCAACATATTTCCGCTGGGCAGTCGCTCGTCTACGGCTAAGTCGGCCTAATTAAAAATTCTTATGGGGCAATTGCGAAATTGGTTTCTTATCTTTCTTTTATTATCGGCGCCACGAACGCTTAAACATGATGCGCTGATGGATAGCTGCCGCAGCGCGGGGCGGGTGTTCGACCGTTTGACCGCATGCTCGTGTGGCAAGAGGATCTTATGTAAAATGAACAAAAACAAAAAAAAGCTGCATTTATGAATAACATTATTTTGTGCATGATAATTTTCTGTTTCGCTTTTCGCTCCTTGCGATAGGTTCTGGCCACACTGCTAATGCCTGCCAAAGCGACGGAGCCGTTTTGTGAAGTATTTTCTGTTTATGGCCACAGTCACGCGATGCAGAACCTGCGTGCTCTTTCATCGAGTTAAAAATATTACTTTTACACTCGTTCGAAATTCGCTTTAATGCAACTCAAAATATTGTGAAGTGACACATCCACCAACACATACCACAAACATCTGTACTCAAATTGCCCGCAAGACTGTTCCTAACATAAATCGTGAATCGGAACGAAAATAGTTATTTATTTTCTATTAATAATTTATTCAAGTTATACAAAATGTTAAAGGGATACAATTATTTTTTTTCATTTCGAAAATAGCTAACAAAAAATTGAACTTGTGTTTAACACGACAAAGCACTTGTTTTAAGTAAGAAAAAATTCAGCACTTTAAATATTAAATGCCCTAGAAAATGCTAAAATAAATATGATAAAATAATTAAATTATATTATATATTATATATTGACATTGAATGCATTACATAAATAAAATATAAAATATATACAGCCATATTTATACCCTGAACCCATTGAAAATGGGTGAAAAGGCTATAATGGTTTTGTTGAAATGTATGTACCAAGCAGAAGGAGGCTTAGCCATGTCCGTCTGTCCGTCACAACTACAACAAAAGCTAGAAAGCGGATCTTGGTCTCATTCCGTTCGTACATATCATACGCAAAACAACTTTATCATTTTTTTTCGATAACTTGCTCCGACTCATTATTGTCGATAAAAATCAATATCAATCTTTTGTTTTTTTACAATATATCGCAATTTAGTGCGCTATGTGCGCTTTGACTAGACGCAGATTGATACCTCCGGCTTTTGGAAACCTCTCTCCAATCATCCCTAGTATAGACCAAACCATACAAACCGCACATAAAATACTACTGACCTGAAAATTTGTTTGTTTATACAATGCTTATTAATTATTCAATGCTTTTAATAAATCCTGAAAGTTTCATATTGATCATACATTTAGATAAGCAGAAAATAAAGATTTTGTTTCTATAATGGGGCACGCCCAGCAACCGAGTAAAGCGGCTAAAATGTTTATGCAGACAGATCGCAGCGTTCAGGGTATCTCCTAGTCGGGCGGTACCGACTAGAGCCCTCTCACTGGTTTTTATATACACTTGCAAAAGCATATTGTATACCCTGTATCTACAGATACCCGAAGAATGGTCTTATCATGAGCTAGGACACACTGCAAAAAAAGTGCGCTAAAGTTGACTGCCACACAGCATCCAAAAGAAAGATGCAGATACATTCAGCACATCGCTAGATACAAATTAAATTTTTGCGTAAAGTGATGAGAGCTAAATTATATGTTATGATTTGAAATTGTTTGTAATGACAATTGATATCAGAAATTGCTTTCGACACCAGATTGTTATTGATAGCAAAAATGTGTATCGGACAATGAGAAGCTGGTTTAAAAGTTTTTAAAAGGTACTTATTGAACACACGTAATATAAAGAAACTATAATTATTTATTAGTAAATAAATACATAAAACAAAATTCAACTTAATATAAGAAACCTCTTTGGTTGTTTGAAAAACCAATTATATATATACACAACAACATAGGTAAATATATTTAAATACAAAAGAAATTAAAAAAATAAAACAATGTGCCCCACATTTTACCGAATTGCTCTAATTCTGTTTAGAAAATCTGAAACTTAAATTCATGTTTTAAGGTAAAAATATGTTTTAGTGTAGAAACTTGCCAAATTTGCTGAATTTTACTGGTAAAATTTATGAATGCGCACAAAAATTAATTTAGACTCATTCTATACAACACCTGACTACAGGGTATATCTTGGGCGACTACCTGTGAGTAAAGTCTTAGTATTGGGCAATTTTACAAGTTTTTCTAATACATTTTGGAAATAAGCTATGCAAGTTTACAATCTAAATGGAAATTTTTGCTGTATTTCCCAGTCGGATTTATGACATGAAATTATGCGTAGTTCAGCAAACAGAATTCGCGGTCGTTTGGGAGTGTTGTGGTATGCGTTCAATTAGAAGTCTCATTATACGCCATGTGACACTGTAGCAAGTTCAAAGTTTAAATCGCACTTTCGTTGGCACTTGTTTCTTCAAGGGCGAACACTTGCGGGCGGGCCAAAGTGGCAAAGCCGTGGGGCAAACTTTTTGAAAGTCAATTGCTGTTTTGACATGGCTCAATGAACGAGTCGCGACCCATACGCACTTTTCTATTTACTTACTTTGAGATCACTTTCGCTGGCTTTCAGCCGGAAGCTGCAGATGACGTTTGACCCTCCGCCAGAGCGGGCACCACCCAACCGGGGGCAGCGATAGGCACAGCAGCACAGCGGCACTCGGTCGAGGTGAATGTGAATGCGAATGTGAATGTGAATGTGAATGTGAAGGTACTTCGAGCGTACATCGTTTCGCGCGCCCACTCTCGCCCATGATGTGCGCAATGCCGTGTTCGAGCGCATACTAGTTGCGTTGCAAGTTGTGCTTAACGGCGCGCCGGCGGTCGCTCCGAGTCGTCGGGCAGGGGTTGTGCATGCGGCGCATGAGCATTGCCGGCGCCGGGCCACTCGCTGTCAAAACTGGTTTCTCTTCGAGTGTGAGAGAGACAAGCGAATGCGATAAAAACACAAAAAAAAAAATAAAATGCTGGCAGCACTGCTCTTTCCAGCTGCTGCAAGTGTGGGGCCTTATTGGAACACCGGCATGGAGGGGAAATTGCTCCGCCCATTGAAAAGCTGCCAATTTTCGCATCATCGCTGTGTTTTTTAGGCTCTCAACTTTGGCTTGTAGTTGTACGGTTTTAATTAGTACACTCAAATAAAGCGAACGAAAAGAATAGTCGTTCAGGCATATGTACATATGTATGTCCAAAAGTTGCCATCAAGTTTCTACATAAGTTACACTAATAGTACACATGCCACTAACTACGAGTGTGCCACAACATAACAGGTGTGCAGCACAACAACAAAAACTAGTAGATCGTTCAATTTATACAACATTTTTCTATTATTTTAAAACACATTTTCGAACCCAGTTGAAAAGATCAAAGCCAACAATACAATTTTGGGTAGCTTCTAAAAAAAAAGTCAAAATTTAATACATTATCGTCTCACTCAAAATCCTGTGTACATGTACATGTACATACATATGTACTTGTGTGTGTGTGTGTGTGTGTGCGTGTGTGTGCATCTAGCGACCCAAAGGTCTACACATGAGCCTATGTCTGTCTACATCTATAGACTCTGAACATGAGCTAATCAGCAGAACTCAAACTGCGTCCCCCGGCTGTCTGTCCGCCAGTCCTCAACACCCCTTCCACCCCTGCACCCCTGGCACCCCTGGCAGCCCTGCCTGGCGGGGCTGTCGAAAATTGCGTCCATGTCATGCATTCGCATCCATTCATTACCCACTAGTAGCTGAGTGGCCGGACAACAGCGTTTGGCGTTTTGGATCCCAGCAAATATGCCGTGTTCGCATGTTATCCCAAATGTTCGGAGTGCCCAAATGCACCCGCTGCACATTAGCCAACCGAGAGCCGGGCATTCTGTACTTTATTTTGCCGAACGAGCAAACATCTTGTCCGACTAGGAAACAAATGGCTTTGCTGGTTTCAACATTCAGCTGGTCCTTTTTTGCATGCTCGTGTTCATTTTTTTTCGGTTTTTTTTTTTTGGTTTTTTTTTTTCATTTTTTGGCGTTGTTACGGACTGACTTTGCCGGCAACGTACAACTTTACAAATCCTTCTATATCCATGGATATACAGCTATCCCTTAAAGTATTTCGAAAATTTTATCACATGCTCAAATGTTGTTTTTGCAAATAACTTTGCTTCTTTCTGTGCGCTATAAAAGCACAATTTTTACTTTTAATAAAGTTTATTGCAAATAAGTTGATTTCTTTTTTGTTTCAATCAAAGTACTGATCCCTAAGCTAAATCGAATCAGTCAAAATTGAAGTTTGATTCGTTATTTCTTAATATTTAAATTTATCTCTTTCTGTATTTTCTTAAATAGAAATTTTACTTTAAATCAGATTTTTAAAACTCACCAATTGTGTTGCATAAATTGCAGTACAAAATACATATTACAAGAAGTCTAAAAAAAGTGTTTGGGATTACACAAAATAGTTATTAAAATATAGTTTACTTAAAAAACTTTCACATTTTCACATTGAACTAATTTTCGCTAATCTTTAAGTGTGCTACAAAAACCGTAAGTATTATCCATCTTCATTTTGGAGTCATGGAGTTTTGATGCGATCTGAGATAAACTGAAAATGCGGAAGTGACAATTGATATTTATCTTGCTATTCAATTAAAAATACATAATTCTGTGGCTATGGTTGAAAGTCTAGTTCGAAAGGCCTTCAGAGACCCACTACGAGATATACGATTTAAATCGATCGACACTTATAAATAAATCGGTAAATAACTAATAAAAAAACGGAATTAACGTTAGACATTTTAATGATTTCAGTGCAATTGCAAACAAAAAACACAAGGATCATATATATTTCCGTTCTCCAATAGCTCCTATATAGCCTATATAACATATCGGACATATAACATAACCTATACATACAAAAAATAGGAGGATTTCAAAAGCTGTTGCCAGTAAACGCCGCAGTTGCAGGAATATTAACTGCACTCTTGCAGCTTTATGTTAGTTGTCCAGCAATGTAATTTTGACCCCTCTATGCGATTCTCATAAATTCAAGTAATGCCCGCCAACTTTTGGTGTTTTCGGTGATGTGTGTGTGTTATTTAAACCTTAGATTTGAAAATTTCTGAAAATGTAAATTTCTGTGTAATTTTTACAACATTGATCATCACAGGTTGTTGCCTGTTTTGTTACAAATTTATAATCAGTTATAAAATGTTTGATTAAATTATATATCATAAATCAAACTGAATGTGAGCTGTTAGAAACCTTGTCCGTTTTTCACACTTCAACTTCTGATCGTTTAGAAATGTCTGCAGTAAAATTTAAAGCCTATTTAACTGATCAACATCGATTCTTGCATATTCAAGGAGTTGGGTTACATATTTCGTGTGGAGTGTTTTATAATTTGCAATGATCTCAGAAGAGAACAATTGCATATTTCACAGACAGTTCTTGAGTTTTGTACACAAATTGCCTATCTAAGCCATTTAAGTTACATAATCAGCTATAGACCGTGAAACGATCAAGAGAATAAGGAAAAAACAGAAAAAAAAAAAACAAAAAGAGGAAGAAACATGAGCCAAATAAAAATCCCATTTGCCCACAAATTTACTCTCAAAATGGCCAAGGAGCGCATCATTCAAGTTGACTCTGGCAGCAAACGAACGAAGCGTTGGTAACTGGACACCGGATGCAGATAAATCTTTGGGTTGCCGCCAACTGAACAAGCTGAAAGCTTTGGCAACAAGTGCGAGTGCGTTTGCATGCACACACAAACACACACACACACACATACACACACATAAGCAGCCTGTAGCTGGGACTAAAGTTAAAGCTCGATCGGAATCATGCGATAAGCAGGCTTCCAGTCGCCATTCGGGCCAGTGACAAACTTAATTGCGCCTATTCCTGCATTAATTGTACACACACGCGCGAGACGACTCTGGCGATTGGGCGCACGATTTGCATGGCGTCTGCGCCAGCAGACCCCAGCCGACTCCAGCTGTCCAGCTGTCCGTCGAACAGCTCCACCCGGCTGGCGGTACGAAGATTCGCGTCTCATAACGGCGGGACGTGCCAAGCAACTTACCGGCGGAATGTGTTAATTAAATATTTAAATTATTCCCTTTCATTACTCGAGGATCGCCGGACTCGAAATTAAGTATACAAGTCGGCTCGCTCTACTAGCTGCTGTCACATTGGCTCTGCTCTTGCCTCCAGTGCGTCTAGACCATTTGCGGTTGTGGCATCAACAACAACAACAACAACAACAACAGCAACAACAACAGCAGCCGCAGCTACAATGGCCATGTCAAGACGAGTGCGCGGGGTGCCTTGTTCGATCTGCGTATGTTTTTTTGTTTTTTTTGTATTTATTTTGGTTTTTATTTTATTTTATTTTTTGCTCGTTTTTAAGTTTTTTGCATTTGATGTTGGCAGCGCAAAATGAAAAATGGCGACACGCGTCCTTTGGGCAAAAACCACAAAACAATTTTATTTTATTTCCACACACCAGCAGCGACAATAATTTAACGGCCACGCTACAGTCAGCGCGCAGTGTCCTTGCGGCAGGACAATGAATTTAAATAAAATTAATTAAATTTGTTTTTCGATGGGAATTGCTCGACTCGCATTGGCAGCCAGGAGGCGCGCTCGCAAATTGAAAACTGTCGGCCAATGGCCAATTGTGCAATTGGACTGTTTGCTTTTTATTTATTTTTTTAATTTTTTATTGTTATTTGTATGCCTACAACGAGCGGCTACTGTCAGCGCAACAACAACAACAACAACAATAATAATTCCCACCGCAAGGATAACAACGAGAACAGAGCCATAAACTTGTACGCTATCAATGTACATTTCAGCATAGATAAATTAGAAAACGCTTGCGCCTACAGCCATTTGAGATACAAATTAGAGCCGCGGGCCCATAGTGCGGCGCTATCAACGCAACCATTCATCCGCCCATGACCAATCACACACACACACACACACACACACGCACACACGCACAACCAGATATCCCTATATTGAAATGCGGCGTATGCACAGCGCGCACAACCGCGGATGTACGCAAAACATACCCATGCCCGACCACGTCCTTGTCCACCATCCACCGTTCACCGTCCACCGTCCACCGTGTAACGTGCGCCGGGGGCAGCTTCTGCTGCTGCTGCTGCTGCTGCTGCAGCCCGGCATTGCGGCCCGCTCTCGAATGAGTTATAGCGCTTGTTGGCGATTTTATTGCCACAGCGCAGCCATAAAATATGGTAAATTATAGCGGTTTGTTGTTTTGGCCATTTTGTAGCCGAATAATGTACCACGTGTGCGTCCGGACCCTGTGGACCTGTTTCGGATCCGGATTGCCAACGTACACCCGCAACCCGACTGCGGTTGTGTTTAACTTTTATAAAAATCACCCCGAATGCTAGTCGCCTATTCAAGATAGTGTAAACTGCTATGCAACTAATTCTTTTATCACATTCTCATATTTAATGATAACAAGAAAGTCAATATTTTTGCACTGCTTTCAGAAAATGAAAAATATATACATATAATTTTAATGTGAAATTTGAAATATTAGAACAACACCAATCCTTATTAGTCATCTATTTTATAGTTCTAATTAATTAAGTAGCATATTAATAATGTTTGCTTAAAGTTATATTTAAAAAAATATAAAAAATTGTAAAAGAATTAAAAATGTATTTTAATGCGCTTTTATACTTCAACTTTTACTTTATACTCTGTTGAAACTAAAAGCTGGGAAGTAGAATTTTATTCACTTGCAAAAAATACTAAATAAACTATGTTTTTAGAAAATGAAAAAGCACATTATTGAAAATATTTCAATTTTATCAATCGCTTTGCGATCAACATCTATATTGACGATTTAATTTGTTATTCCAATTCATAAAGTTTTTATGTTGTTTACTCAAAGTTCATTTCTTTTAAATCTGAGATTTTTTCAAAACGAAAATTAAAACATTTTATAAGAATTAAAAATGTATTTTAATGCGCTTTTATACTTTTACTTTACATGACTTTGTTGCAACTGAAAGCTGGGAAGTAGAATTTTATTCACTTGCAAAAAATACTAAATTAACTATTTTTTTTAGAAAATGAAAAAGAAAGAACAGTAATTGAATATATTTAAATTTTTATTGTTAAACCTATTTGGAAAATTAAAAAGTTTTGCGATTAAAATATATATTGACGATCTTTTTTGTTATTCCAATTCATTAAGTATTAAAGTTGATTTCTTTCAAACTTAAGATTTTTTCAAAAACAAAATTTAAAAATTTTATGAGAATGGGAAATTTACAACTTTAACTTCAAATGAATTTGTTAAAACTGAAAGCAGAAAAGTCGAATTTATTCACTTGCAAAAAATAAGAAATTAACTAAATATTTTAGTTGAAGGCAGCGCTTATTATTAACACTCTTTCCAAATATAATAAGGTATACATTCCTTATTCTAGTAAAAATAATTCACTGCAATACGTTTATAATAATGTGAGTACAGATTCTTGTTGTTCTGTTAAATATTTGCATTCCTAATTTAAAAGCTAATTAAATCAACTTATATATATATATGTATATATACCGAGTCAAATATAATTATAAAGCTGTCTGTAGCAGACTTTTAAACTTTTAATGGAGACGTGGCAAATAGAAAGGGGCGTCAGGTGCTGCAACATTCGGAAAGCCCATTATACCACATGGTTACGCCAGCACCGATGAGGCAATTGTGCGGAAAACCCCTAAACATGTTTTGGGTTAATTTAAAATGTGGCCAAGCCCGATTCGCACAAATAAAAGACAAAATTAATGTTGACATTTTCCACTCTGTGGATAAAATTGCAAAAGCCAGCGCTCAGACAAACAGACAAAAGCCAATGCAAAAGCGGAGCTTTAGCCAGCCGCGTATATTTTAAATATGGGGTTGTTCGGGAGGGTATGGTTTGGTTTGGTCAGTGCATACGCACACACACACACACACACACACACACATACGCACACATGCACACACATATGCAGTTGCACAACAGACTGCATACAAGTGTGCAATTGAATGCAGATGCTACCATAATTCAGACAGCTAATTTGAAAATTTTGAAATTTATCTAACGATTCTCGCCGGGCAACCAAACACGGCTGAACTCCGAAACGGGTTTCGTTAAGAATTTAAGAATTATCGCATTCGAGAGCATATTGAATTAAATGTAAAAGACAATAAATAATCATGATTAGAGCCAGTTTAATTAAATTTTATGAAAAATGACCAGTTAATACCGGAAGCACAAACTTTGCTTTTGCTATAAACCAAGCCTTGAAACAAGCAAGTTGTTTGAAAAACAACGGATTATTAATCAAAACCATATTTTAAATGAACTTCTAGTTGATTTGAACATGGATTTAAAAACAAAAACCTGGCTTTTGAAATATAACCAATTTTTATCTGGTTATTAATAAATTGTTTTTAATTGTTAAAAATAACTAACAAAAATTAAACAGTGCTAAAATTGTCTCACACATTTCCTTATATTTACTGTATTTATCATATAATTAAAAATTAAGTTTGCCTACCTATAAGATACGAGAATGAATGATGCCTGTGTGGCTCTTGTGGAGAGATATAAGGATTGACACAGTTGAGCACATAATTGTATAATTAGTTGCGACAGTAAAATCTTTCTTTATTTTTACGTTTGTGTGAGTGCCTCAGGCGAATTAAATTTGTTTATGGTTCTTAAGATGGGATCACAATTTTTATCATTGTCGAAGTTGGGTTATAGTGCTCAAATTGATTGCTGTCCATTTGGGAGTGGCCGCGTTAAACACATTTTTCTTCGCTATTTAGAAACCAAAAAAAAAAAATGAAGAAAAAAAAAACACTCAGTCATGACCACGAAACGATATGTGACGCGTGTCACAAAAATAGAGAAAACCCATAAATCGTCGATGACAAAATGGAATTATCGGCGTACGGAAAGAATTCCTAGTTACATACCAATCATAACAATGGGTTTATAATCCGCTTTGACAGTTTACCCCCTGGAAAGCATTATAAAGTGTTTCGAAAGAGTAGCCAAACTTATTGTAGCAGCTCTTTCGAACACAATGCAGATTATTATCGGAAACAGGTATTGCTCACTTCCAGTAGACAATTCCAATGGGTTGAAATCTATATGTATCTTAGACTGATTTGTTAAAGTAGCAGAAGTCCAACGAATCAAATTGAATATTATGATAAGTAGAAGCAGCAAGAACTGTGTTAATCGAGAATAATGACCGACTAGCAGACTCCCTGTTAGTCCATTTCTACTACTTAACAGAACTTTTAGTAGTCAATTCTTTGCGTCAAGCTTATTTTATTATATTGGCGCTAAGTTAATATTGGTCGAAAGTCCTCAGAGATAATTTGTATTCCTTAGCTCAAATGCAATTTGGCAAGATTAACTCAATTCGAAATTTTAGCTGAGAATATATTTACTCTCTCTGCATACAACCAATATACCCTTCAATGGGTACAGGCAATACTATTTTATTATTAAACAAGTAACTTTTGCTTGAATTAATACAATGATTAAATTTGAGCGAAGTTTATAAGTATAACCCGAAGAGGGTTTTTTGTCTCGCCAAAACTTGTCTTTATTCCAATAAAATCCTAAGAAAACGTACGAATTTTATTTTATTTTAATTTAATTTCATATAGTGCAAGTTTACAAACTTATTTTTAATATTACATTTAAAAAAAAAAATTTATTACATTTTCGAATCTACATATATATATGTACATACTTAAACTAAAGATGAACTGTAGACATTAGCTAGGAATCCGATAAGAAGAGATTATTCAAGTATGCTTAACTCGTACATACGCACACATATATAGCTGTATATCCATACATAAACTTACATCATAATGCATATACATACATTTGTAGTATTGATGTATTTATTTACATATTTAAATTTGTAATTGTAATACATCGTGTTTAACTGCAGGTTAAAAAAAAAAATGTTCTTAAAAACTAAAAACAAAAAAAAAATTCATTTATTTATAATATATTTTTTGCGTAACTTGAACAATTTTACAATTAAAAAAAAAAAATTAAAAATAATCTCTACTTTGAAGTGTTTTGCCGTAGAGTCTGTGTATTATTTATTCAAGTTGTAAATGGATATATCACAGAAAACACTGGCTATAAAGTTTTAAACATTAATAAGAATTCAAATTTTTGGGTTAAGTCGACTCCATTCAAGTCGACCCCAAGCACACTTTTATCCATATTACAACTGTGTTTTCGATTACGTCTAAGTTCTTCATTAAATACTTAACAAGAATCTACGCATTCCAGTGAGTTCTTTAATCGCATACTATGTGTGTGTCTGTGTGTGTGTATCGTAAAGGTAGTAATTAAATAACTGTTTTCTATATAAACAACTTTGTACAGCGAGCTGAGTGCGAGAGAGAGTGCGAGAGAGAGCACCAGACGAAATATGTTTGTATGAATTCTGTTCTGAAAATACTCAAAAGTTTGCGCTTGGAGCTTCTTTTGTGGAGCTGTGTGTAGTGTCATGTTCAAGTCATTAAGCTGCAAATGGGGAATGACTCAAATCCCACTGCATGACAAACTGTTGTCGTGTCTCGGGCGAGGCGAGGCGAGGCGGGGCGGGGCGAGGCGTCGTGTGAGTTTTGTGAGTCGGAAAGGCTGAAAGGTCTGTTGTAGTCTGTTGTGCAGTCGCTGTTCAAATTGAAGAGTGTAAATATGCTAATTAAAGTTATAAAGTGAAATAATTTACGATATGGTAGGAAATAATGTTTTATTGCCATACTTAAGCTACGTTTATTGCAAAATAATTAGTGTGATATCGTTATCGTTATCGCTATCGTCATCGCTTATCGTTAGCATCCCTCCCCCCTAACCCCCCCTCCCAATAACGATGCCGGCGATATTTGCACTTGTCCACTTGGGCCTGGTTATTGAAATCGTTTTTTGGTATCGGCATCTATTTTGGCCACCCCTTTTGGCCTTACGAATTGGAGCGACTGTTCGCCAGATAGCTGCTGCTACTATTGCTACTGTTATAAATGTGATTACTGTAAAGCATTGAACCCATGGATGTTACCGGCACCGGGCCGGATCCGGTATGCAGCGTAGAGCTGTTGTTGCTGTTGCTGTTGTTGTTGTTGCTGTTGTTGCTGTTGTTGTTGCTGTGACTGTGACCGTGACTGTTGCTGATCAGTTTCATGTTTGGCGGCGTCTGCGGCGGAGTATCGGGCTGGATCTCGGAAAACCCCACCCTCTGCTGATGGGACTGCGGCAGGTAGGGCGCCTGGCTCGAGCTGGAATGCACCTGGAGCTGGGACAGGTCGCGGTGCATATTGATAGGCGTCTTGGTATGCATGCCCATGGCCTCGGTGTACACCGTAGGTATCCGCGAATATGGCGATGCGGCGGCGTAGCTGCTCATCATACTCAGCGGCGAACCGAGCTCGACTTGCGGCCCCATAGTCGGCTGTGTGCCGTGCGCCTGCTGCTCCGGATGCAGCTGGTTCGTCGGCGAACCTGGCAACAGAGCTGAAGCCGCTGCCTGCTGCTGCAGCTGCTGCTGCTGCTGCTGGTGTGGATAGAAATTCTGGCCGAGATATGCCGTAGGCGGTGGTGTCTTGCAGGCGACTGTGTCGGCCACACTCCAGATTTTGGGCTTGCTCGCCGGCACCGGTATGCCACAGTCTCTGCTCAGCTGGTTTTTTTGAACGGCGTATTCACTAGCACCACCGTCCTGGCCATGACCCTGCACGTACCCGGGATTGTAATAAACGGCCGCCGCTTGCTGCTGCTGTTGTTGTTCCTGCTGCTGCTGCTGTTGTTGTTGCTGCTGCTGCTGCTGCTGTTGCTGGTGTGCCTGGGCCTGGGCCTGGGCATGGGCGTGGGCATGTGCGTAGGGATTGTAGGAGTGCGCCGGATGCGGGTTGAAATTGGGTGTACCATACGGTGGCAGGCCCCGAATGGTCAGCAAGTTTTGCGGCTCCCGTTCAATCTTCTCCTCAATGTCCAGATCCTTGTCCGTTTTTGCCAGCTCGGATTTTATACGTTGATTGCCTGGATCTGGCGATTAAAGTTGGGTTGTCAGAGCGGAGACAAAATTAAATTAAATTAATTTCAAGTCGAAAACGGAAGTAGACAAGTTCTTAGAGTACTGCAAACTTGCCACTTGCCACTTGCCACTTGCCACTTGCCGCCAACAGCTGGCAACTGGCAACTGGCAATGGCAACTGGGCGTTTGCCAGTCTGTGGCAGGCGCTGGCAAAAACCCTTGAAATTGTTGGTGGGCGTTGATGCGTGCAACCCTCGCGCAGTGCCCTCGCAGAAAGCTTTCAGCAACAAAATGCTTTAGCTTCCGCCAACTCCAGTTGACGCGTCCCGCCCACCCCTCTCACTCTCTCCATGCCACTTGAGGCAAATTCAGAGCAAGTCGAGTCGAGTCGCCAAGTCGAGCAAGGCCGCTTCTCTGCATATGGAAAGCCAAGTGCGGGCGCAAGGCCACTTTGCCAACAATGTGCTGTCAACTTCCGGGGAGGATGTCGCCTAAGCAGTCAGACAAATAAACGGACGGCGGCGGCCGAGAAGACAAAGATTGCATAACATTCGTTTCGCCACATAAATTGTACTTAAAAGGCCGCTGCCACAAATCTGTAGTTGGGGAGGTCGGGGCCCGGGGGCCGGGGGCCGGGGTCCAAAAGGCATGAAGGGTCAGAAAGCGACAGGCATTAAAATCGATGGAAGGGGGCGCGCACTTTTAGAAAAACAATACAAATACGACCTTAAAACGATATAAGCCCACCACGCTCACGCTCAACGAACAACAAAAAACAAAAAAAAAAAAAAGAAAACATTACGATTTACCCACTTGGATAGGTCAATGACATCGGGAGGGGATGCCGAAGGGGGGCAAATTAGGTGACAGCTTACCAAATGTGTCGCCCGTTTGCAGCTTGGAACCTTCGCCCGGGTCCTTCTCCTTTTCGTCATCGGACATGAGTCCATCGTCGTCGTCTTCTGTCTTGTTTTTTGGTTCCCACGTCATTTTATTCTCCTTTTTCAGACGGCGTCGCGCATTCGCGAACCATGTGGAGACCTGGGTCAGCGTCATCTTCGTGATGATCGCCAGCATAATTTTCTCGCCTTTGGTCGGATAAGGGTTCTTCTTGTGCTCGCTCAGCCACGCCTTCAAAGTGGCCGTTGACTCGCGCGTGGCATTCTTGCGGCGGGAGGCGAGATCGTAGTTGGGCCCATAACTGCAAAGGGATCGAAGAAGTCTCTCATTATAGTTTATGCCCAAATAGTTATGTTATAACAATACACACACACACACACACACACGCACACACACTAATATTAGTTGGCTACAACGAGACAACGCCCTGTTATTGTATAAATACGAAGTGCTTCGGTCTTCCGGTCAATCGGCCGGGTCCAGACCTTGTGCTTATCAGTGGCCTGGCAAATAACAGTGTCGGCTGCCACACCTACCAGTCAAACATTGACATTCAAGTCCCCGCAACACTTTAAAACAAAAGACAAATGGAAATGTAAAGTCTGCCCAGAGTACAATGGAGCCAATTGCAACTTGAAAGTGCTTAAAACGAGCAACAAGATTTCACTTCGAAAGCGATGTATATCAAAATAATCAAATTACACTTTTATGTTAAGGTTGAGAAGAACTGGCCAGTGTATTTGCTGAGCTGGATTTGGATATTTAAAATAACCAGAAGAGATTTTTTAATGAAAACTATATTTTTTTAAATTTTATAAAATATATATTTGAGAGTTACGATTTGATTTTCGATGTGCTTGCATTCAAAAGTGTTTAAAAAGATAAAAAATATAAAAAAATTTTTAAATATTTTTCTATACTCCACAAC
>SCDT01000595.1:0-32281 GCA_004143765.1 Drosophila melanica | reverse complement strand
ACATACATATATAAATATATATATATACATATATATGTATATGTATATGCGTGGCATATAGGGTCCAGTACTTTTTTTTTGTGTATGTCGCCTATGTCTGTCAGAATGTTTGTTTGTACGTGTGAAAGGATTTCATTTCATTCCTTTCGTGCTGCTCCTTTGTTGTTGTCGGCGTCGTTTGTTCGCTTTTCATACCTTTTGATAGTCGCTCGGTCTGTCCGACTGTCCGTCCGTGCACTTAATACATATTTTTGTCACCCTTATCTGGTCAGGGACGTCACATGCCTCACGATAACATTGTCTGGGCGGCACTCCCTCCCTCCTGCCTCTGCCCGGTTGACAATTTCAGTACCAGGGCCAGTGCGGTAGCCTGAGGACCTGTTATGATTGTCAGCTTGATGGCTTGCCAGCAGCCATTTGTGAATATGTGAATGTGTGCATGTTACTTGTGAATGAGCTTAAATTGTTAGCAACTTGATGGTTTTCTATATATATTCATTTATGAAGCCACTGATTGGGTTCCACATTTACGTATCCGAAGGTTCTCTCATTCAGAATTTCTCACATTTTCTGTAAAGTTTTGCTCGCAAACAATAAATAATCAACTCTTCGCCCAGTTTCGTTTGAGTTAATTTCATTTAGCTTATACAATTTATTATTATTAAGAAAATTCCTTTTATACGTTTTCATGGTATATCACTTAAAATATTTGTTTTTATCTTTTCACCCAAATGTTACTTTAGAAGACACGCTTTTCCCGTTATCTTAAGCCCTCTGCCGCTGACAATTTCCCATCTACCCGTTTCCTGTGTTTTGTTTTCCAATTGTAATTTACACATGAAAACCATTTGTCTTGTGTCTGTCCGTTTGGGGCCGCCGCTTACGCGACATTCTCATAATTTAGCCACTTGGCCATAATTTAAAACGGCGCCACCCCCTTCATGCGACGTTTTTAGCAAAGTTAATAAAGCCCACGAGACATTGTCGCTTTTTGTCCTCCTTACACTATTTCATTTCCTCATTCTGTCACCCACACACACACACATACACAAACGCACAGACACATGTGGCTGGGCGCTTGCAGACAGTACGTGACTTCCGGCCAAAACAAAACGGTTTCTCAACATTTTATGATAATTTATTTGATTATTTTCTTGTTAAAGTGCAAACTTTGTCATCTTTTTTTTTTTTGCTGAGATCCTTTTTTTATGTTTTGTTATTTTTCGCACTCAATTTTCTTTTCACTTTAGTTTTGTTTGCTGGCAAAAGTTGATGCTCTATTTGTATGAACATTTTTGGTATAGCTGACGGAAACGGAAATGTTGCTCAGCGTATGCGACAAAACAGTTGTCCGACGATGTAAGGGTATCCAATGCGTGTGCGGCTGTGCGCTTCAGTGTGTGGGTGTGGGCACAAATAAATTTTATTGCATATTTTTCGGCGCCACATGACACCCCAGCAAACGTCTATTTATACAGTGTCTGTGTGTGTGTGTGTGTGTGCACAATCGTATTTTCCTGCTGCTGCTATTCATACAAGCACCGAAAAAAATTTCAAAACAAATGAAAACTCGAACCAACATTTGTTTTTTACAATATATATACATATATATATTTTTTTTTGGGCTAGGCAAAGTTGGTTTGGCATCGACAATATCCTGACTGTGGCTGCTGCAGTTTAACCTTCGCTTTGCTTATTTGGCATGCCACTTTTTTCAGGTGCCCCGGCGAGGAGGGGTAACTGCGGCAAACGTTGAAATTGATTGAGCCCTAAAATCACAAGTGTATGCGAGTGTGCTTGCTTTGTTGTGTTTGTGTTTGTGTGTGTGTTGACCAAGCAATCAAGGCAAGTGGATAAAGAATTGCCAGTGCCACTCGTTTAATTAATTTCCCCCATATATATATTATTATAATTTTTTTCTGTTTGTCCGCAAAACTTTTTTGAGTGCATTTCCGGGCACCAAAATGGCGCCCGAACTTCCTTCCGTCGCTCTGCATTTCATTTTACGTTTATTTTTGCACGTTTCATAATTGGAATGCATAAATTTTGTTTGCGCGCTGTTGAAAAGTTGGAACGCATCGCGCCGCATCATTCCGTATTTACCATATTATAATAATATTTTCTGCTTGTCGCATTTGCATTTATCCCGATGCTGCCAGCTACCCAGTTCCGGCCGTCCTTAACGCGACTCTATTTTGTGTGCTCGATTTGCGAACACTGCACAACACAAAAGTGAATTAAATGCGCATTTTGCGCTAAACAATTGCCTTTCGAGGTTGAAGTAGCCAAAGTTTTTATTCTGGCTCGGATTCCATCATCGTTTGTTACAATTCGCGCCTTGGCCAAGATGAAAAAGAAATTTATATTCTCATTGTGGTTTTTAGCAGCATCCGACGGCGTTTCTTATTATTCCCGGTTTTCTGTCTGTTTGCCAGTTGTTGCCACCTTTTGGGCCGTGCATAAAATACGCATTTGGCGTGGCTTTCGCATCTGCCACAGACATCGTCTTCGTCTTCCTTACGTTTGTTTCCCTTTCTTGCGTCTCATTTTAATTCCAAAATTAAGGCATAAAAATGCAATAAAGCATATAAATCCGGACAGAGGCAGTTGCAGGAGTTGGGAGTTGGGGGGCAAATGGGACTCCAGCAACAACGACCCTCACGGAATGAAAATCGTCGAAACATTTTGGGCTAATTTGGCGAGCCGGGCTGAATCCTTGGCTGGCTTTCTTCACTAATTACTTGCTCTTTGCATAATTGCGCCTTTCATTAAACTCCTCGCAAAAGCAAAAGCGCCAACAAAGAATCGTTCTTTGGCATTTTATAAATCTTAAAGCAAACGTTTTGTTTCTTCTTTTTTCTCATGCATATGCAAATAATATGCAAATTTCGTATTGCATACGCGCAGGCGCCTCGACTGTAAGTGTAAACGTGAGTGGAAGTATATGTATCTGTGGTGGCTTTCTGCATCGCCCTCAAAGCCAAAAACTTTTACTGTCCATTTTGGCGGAAAACCAGAAAGATGTCCGTTTGTTAGGCCTAAATATATATACATATATATGCATATATTTATATTTGCCTATTTGGGTTTGTGTATTTTAATTGAAAACTAAGTAAGATGACACAAAAGAAAATTATACCCAAGTCTTGCTGGTTTGTCTTAATTAAAACGCTCAAGTTGCATTTTACGAGGGCTGTTTACAAATTTCAAAAATTGTAGTCAATGCAAATTATTCAAAAATACATATTTAAAGATCGTTTTGGAAGGTTTAGTTTTTTATTATCAATAATAATGTTGAAAATAGCTATAATACAAATACAAAAATTTTAAAATGGAAATATGTTATTTTTAATTAATATAGTAAACGAGCGTTATTAGCACATTTGATAATAAAAGTCTTCAATAAAAAACAAGCATATAAGCATGGAAAAAAAAATTGAATATATAAAAAGAATTTAATTCTGCTTTCGTGTTGTTTAAGAAAAAACATCTTGATATTAATTTGATGTTAACGCAGAAGATAATAAAAAATATACAAGACATTTTTTATATACATGTATGGAATTAGTGATGTCAACAAATTAATCAATAAAACATTAGGAATAACAAAATTTAAGATTTGAAATTTTAATTGCTCTTGGAATCAACATGTTAAATCCAAAATCAAGTAAGCTTTTAAGCACATGGTTGAATATTAATGATATAACATTAAAAAAGTTCAAAATTTAAAACATAACTCTTTTCTCGTCCTATTTGAACCATTTGCATATTTTTTAAATACTTTGCAAGCTTATGTCATTTAAAATAATTATAATGTACCGCACTCCTCTTAAATGTGTAATTACCAATCTTAATTGACATTTTTCGAATGTGTGTGAACATTCAGGAAACAACCCTCTTACGGAAAAGTTGTCGGATTTGCAAATTCTTCGCCTGCGTCGCTGCTGGCACGCAAAAATTACTCAATTTTCGCATACAATTTTCCTGTCACAATTGACACAACAAAACAACTGGTAGAAAAGTTTTCCGTAGAAGCTTGATTTTTGTTTTTTTTTTGTGTTTTTTTTTTGCTTTGTTGTATTTTCCTTTTTGCATTTGCCCGGGCTTTAGAAATTAATTAAGCATGGTTGGAGCGTGCTATACAAATTTTCATTTGAAATGACAGTTGCCCAAGTTTGTTGTTCTCAATGTTGCGTTGCGCTGAAGCGTAAATCTCATTTTAATGCCAAGAGAGTTCTTAATTTAGTTTAATTACAGCAAACACACGCGCGCACCCTCACACATATATATACACACACACACACACACACACACACACACACACACACACACACACAGGCACACATTCATCCAGATGCATGTACAAACATACCATAGACACCAGTCAACAAGTTTGTTGCCTTCCCTCAAAGGCAAAGTCTGGCCCAACTGACTGACAGTCGTCCCCGCCGCCTGCCTGGCTGCCTGTGCTTCAATGTGATTTTAATTACAAGAAATATATGCAGCCAACGTTGCTGCAGCGTCAGCTAAAGTCGCGACTCTGCAGCAGCTCCTCTTGTACAACATGACGTATGCGTCATCAGTGAGTGCCAGACCCAGACAACAACAACAGCAACAGCAGCAACAAATTGTGATTTTGATGAGCTCCCAGCGAGTTGCTGTGTGTATGTATGTATGTGTGTGTGTGTGTGTGTGTGTGTGTGTGTGTGTCAGCTTACTTTTGTGCCTGCCACGTAATTATGCGCACACGAAATAGTCGCAAAATTTGCAGGTGAAAAACAAAAGCAACCGTTGCCAGCCGCCATTAAACACAATAGCAATGGCTGCTGTGCATCCAGCTTGACTGCCATGTTGATTATGTGTCCTGTGTGTGTGTGCTTGTGTGTGTTTGTGTGTAACTCACACCTGTGCTGGCAGATTTTTAGCAAACTGTGAAACACTTTCAAATTTCGAGTCTCCCTTTGCAATTAGCAGCACTGCTTGCAAATTGTTTGTGAAAATGGCATTGCAAAGAGTGAGTGCGCAGCAGCTGTGAAAAACAAGGCCTGCTGCTAAAGAGGGCAGCATCAATTTATATACTTTCATTTGATAAGAAACAAGTGGCCTGTCCTGGGCATGTCCTGGCTTTGGCTTTCGTTTGCCGCCTGCCCGACAGCAGGATGCACCCAGCACCCAGAGCACCCAACGCCAGAGCGGCGAAACGTGACAATGCAGACAGGCGGGTTGCCAGGTGGGGTGAGGGGGGAGGAGGAGGTATGCTGAAAGCAAGCCAAGGCAACACTTTATCATGTCAGTTAGCAAAGTGGAAAGAAGCAACTGCACTCTGCCTGCCCTCCGCCATCCGCAAGCAGCTGCAATGGCGTATATTATTTTTAATTTCGTGCAACTCGCCCAGCGCTGAAACAAAGTAAAGGGATAAAAAGATAAAAATCTCAACGAATTTGGCATGCTCTTAAACACACAAACAAAAAATGCTTGTTTCGTTAGCTATGCTATTAAAAGTGATATTGTATAAGATATCACATCAATTGGTCATGTGTGTTAAGTTTACTTCGAGAATAACCGACTCTTTAATACACATTCACATTCCTAATTAAAATCGTTTTTGAATAGTATATATACACGTGTATATATTCAAACTTCCACACTTCCAATATACCCTTCAGTTTGTCATCGAGTATAGATACCCTTTATTACACGCGTATACACTCGCTTTGAGAGTTTACGTCGGCAGAGCCCATGCTAAAAGATAAACTTGTTAGATAAAGAACTTTTTAAGAATAGTCTCTAGTTAACATGGCATAAAATAGCGCTTGCAGCTTTTACACTGTGCAACCTGTTCTCAATGTGTACACTCTTCGCTGCGTTGCCAAACTTATGTGAAAATTGTGTGAGCTGCCTCCCCCGGGTAAGAACAACTGAAAGAGCCGTGCCCTGGCAAAAGTTAAAAAACCCCAAACGAGAGCTGTGCGAGGACACCGTTGAATATGCAAATGAAAATGCCACAACATCAGCAGCGTCGTCGTCAGCAGCAGCAGCAGCAGCAGAACGAATGAGGTTAAGTTGAGCAGCGTCAATTGTAGCTGACGGAAATGAAAACAAGATGTGTGCGAAAAGGCTGCCGTCTGGCTCTGTATGTGTGTGTGTGTATGTGTGTGTGCGTGTGCAAGTGTAAGCGGGGCGTATGCGTTACTTTTGTAACCCTCTCCGAATGTGGTGCGCTCTTGGGCATAAAATTCAAATGAAAATGTCGCCTGTTGTATGAAAAACTGCAACAATGAAACGACTTCAGAGACGTGCCACGAATTGCGAAGTGCGAGCGGTGCTAAATTATTATTTTTCTTCTTTTTCTTAAAGTCATTTTTAATATGATTGTAAACAACGGTCCCCGCTGCACTGCTAACGGAACAACAATTTATTTTCCATTTTTTTTTTTTTTTTTTGTAATTAAAATTGTTGCATCGACAGGCATACGAAATTAATTTCAGAAATTGTCGTCATCGCTCACATTCGAAAGGGAATCAATTTTAAGCGGGGAAAACATTGATTGCCTCTTGGAAAAAAAAAGGAAAACCCATATCGCACAAAAAGAAAAAAAAAAATAGTGAAAACTGTGTTTGTCGTTTGCTATTTGCTGTTATGCGTGTCACATAGCAGCAAAGTTACACACCGACCCACACACACACACGCACACACACATGTGTGTACACACAACAGTATTGAAAACTCATTTGGACAGGGCAGCAAAAACAATTTGCCAAATGAAAAACTCGATTTCCACTATATTTTTTTTTCCTTTTCGTTTCGTTTTGCCGTGCTCTTCTCTCATTCACTTGACTTGTCGTAATGAAACTTCCAACTTTGTTGCTAAAAGAGCGTAGAAAAAAAAACCAGCTGGTAGATGAGCTGCATTAGGACTGACCTTCAGCCTTTGGGGTAGTTGGTAAATGGGCTACAATGATGATTTCCACTGCCATTAGTGCACAGCGAGTTGAGCGCGTGAAAAAAATTATGAAATTATAAAGCAGACACACGCACACTTTTCCTAACTTGCCAAGGTGTTTTTTTCTAGCTTTTAATTATGGGCCTGCTTGCGTTTTTTCTTCATTTAGTTATTATTATTATTATTATTTATTTTTTGTTGCCAACAGCTTATGCATGGCCAAAAAGATCATAATGCGGACCCGACACAACTTGAATAGGCTTGAGTAATAAGTGTTGTGATCAACGTTCGCTGCTCATTAAAAACTAACAACTCATCGCATTTGAGGCAGCGCTTAACGAGCTTCAACTGCCGCAATTGTACTAGCCAAAAAGCAAAAGTTTCATTTATTTTTGCCTCGTTCGTTTTCACATATCCGAAAAACTGCCAGTAATGTTAAATATTTGCCCCCGACCCTTCAGATCTTCAATTCCCCAACTAAACATGTGTACGCTTGTGTACAAATATCTCACAATTGATTAAACAACATAATTTTGAATGTTTTGATCGATGCTGTGTACTCAACGCAATTTGTCTTGGTTCTATTTGCAGGTATGTACCAAACGACAGCTCCAAGTGCCCCTCCAAACTGCTGGAATATCAAAGATTGATGCAGTGCTAAGTAGAAATTGATTATAACAGCCGCAACATGCCTCATATCAAATGGGAGTGGTGCTAGTAAATTGATGGGTCTATTTTACAAACAGATATACACCATTGGCTTGCGGATATAAATTCTCTTATTTCACAAGATTAACTCTCTGAATTAGTAATATGTATGAATGTGATATTTTGGCATTTAAAAATACATTCTTGAAATTGACGCGATAGATAAGCTAAGCCTAAATGAATTAGTCATTGTAATAAGGATGCTTTTTAAGCCAAATGAGATTTCGATCGGCAGGTTTTTACTTATTCTATGAAATTAAAAGGGTTTCTAGAGTCACAAAATTGTTGCAATTTAGTTATAAAGATGATAATTTGAATTGTTTTTAATGATTGAATGATGCTTGAAATTAGAATGACACGAAATCAATTTAATTTTCTACTAATTTGTTTTATTACCTAACGCAAGCTTTATCAACTCAAAAAAAAATTTAACTTTGCCATGTTGGAAGCCAAAGTGGACAGAGGGTCTATCTATGTGTATATCGCTCATATAATTTTACTATGCTTTTTTATCCGCTTTTAGCTACTTCTCATCTCTAAAAACAAATTTCCACTTGCCATCTAGTTGATGCTCCGTTCCTGTGTTGACGCATAACAGCAGCGTGCACTTAGTTGCCCTCCTCCTCCTCCTCCAAGCGGCCCTCCCACTGCCCTACCCTTTGCCCTTTCTATCTTTCTGACTGCTGGTAGCTGATATCGCGCCATTTCGCCTCAATCATTTCAATCAGCTTTGACTCACTTATAGCCTCAGTTACATTGACTTGGCTTCTGACGTCTCCTCCTCACGGCTCGATTCTCGATGGCTGCCTGCTGAGCGGCCCTAAGTGTTTATGTATATCCTGTGGGTGTAACATTGTGTGTGTATGCTTGTGTGTGTGTGTTTGTGTATGCTTGTGTACTTTGTGCCTTAAGTTCGAACTTTAATCAAAGTCAACTTTTATGCGAGCTTTTTAAGGCGCTTTTTTCTCCTCTTGATGGATTTTGTGGCAGCTCTTCCCCTGCTTCACATCCTTTCTCGATTCTATCACGCCCTCATCCTGTTTGCAGCACACTCTTTTAGGGGCGTGTCATATAAAAGCGCAACTAAAAACGTAACAAGTTGCTGGGCGCTTACGTTAAGGGATGTCGGCAGAAGCAGAAAGGGAGGGCGGAGGTAGGCAGACAGCGAGCTGCGCGATATAAGAAAGCGCAAAACTTTAAATTGAAAATTGTATTCAAGCGTTAAATTGGCTTTTTTCGGTATTGCTCTCCAGCGAGCTCTGTAAAAACCGCACGCAGCATACATAAATACTCACCTCTGGGGCTCCCTTTTTTCACTCCCTGCTCACTGTCGCTGCAGCGTGTGCTCTGCACTTTTTCACTGTTCACAATGTGTGAAAGAGTATATACATGCCTTGTGCTGTGTCCGTCTGCTTGTAACTTGTTTTATATAATCGCGTAAATCTTGATATATAAGTAACTGTTTTCAGGTTACAATAGTCAAGAGGTATAAGTGAAAAAGCTAATTTAACACTGTGATTAGAGTATTGTGTAGTCTTTTACGCCCAACTAATTGTTAGTGCACTTGGCTGCTCTTTAAATTTTATATCTCGAATCAAGTGGTCTGCCTGTCATTGGCCTTTGGGCTGTTATTGTTTTGCCACATGTGGCCCAAGTAAACAGTTTCATCAAGATTTACGTTTTTCTGAACAGAGCTGCAAGACAAGGAAGTACCTCTTTGTTCGCACCCCCTTTTCCCGCTGACCCCTCCGTCTCATTCCTCAACTCACTGTCCGAAAAAACAAAGCAATATTCGCTGTATGTTTTGCATGTTAATTATGCCTGCTCGTGTGTTCTCTCTTCTTTGCCATGCTCTATTGTCATTTTCATGTTTTTGCGCATTCAATAAACGCAGCAACAGCGGCCTACACATTCTGATTTACACCCACACACACGCACACACACACACACACACACACACACCCATACACCATTTGAATAGTGGATTCTATGATTTTGACATTTGTTTTTGGGTACCGCTGTGCATGCAAATGACGCCGGCGTTGATAGCAGCACATTCGATTGGTGGCTTAAACTATAGACTGGGCAGGGGAGGGAGGGGGGCGATGGCCAACCGTAGGTGTAAATAGCAGGAGGTATGCGTAAATGGTATGGAAACGCCTAGTTCAAAGGCTTTCGCACACACACACACACACAGACACACACACGCACTATGTCATTTGTTTTAGGCTCGTTCTGACAGCTGTGCCTGGCCATGGCTTTTGGCATGTTATATAATGAAGTGTGCGGCATTTGGGCGCTATGCATGCAAACTAGATGAGTTAAGACCATACTTCTGGCCTGGACACAGCTGTCGAAAGCTTAAAAATTGCGAAATTGTCTGTGCTTTTCAACATGGAGTCACGTACGCCCCTTTCTAATTCTGAAGGAATTAGAAAAAATATTATAGAAAATATAGAAAAAAAGAAAAATAAAAATTCTCATCAATGCATTTGGTTTTTTGATTGAAAGCCTGAAACAATTATTTCAGCTTTTGAAAAATATTGCTGTGTGTCTGATAAATCAATTTAATCTATATGCCTAGATACATAAATTAATGAAGACATCCTATAAGGATTGCAGCAATATTTAAAAAACATAAATCGATGTTTTTTTTTTTAAATCAATAATTTTTTGGACAGTTTTAAGCTGTTATTATACGGTTATTGCAACGTTCGTACTTGTTGTTTCTTGGTATTTGAAGCCATTATGAAGACAATGGGAAAAATTAATCAGCTTATGAGGCGCACTTAAATGTGATTGAGGCGAACGGTAGCTAAGTCCTGCAGGCATTCAAAACACTTTTCAAATTATCTTCGAAGATGAAAATGTAAGTTAATGTTGTTGGCAAATCGGTTGCGTGCCAGATAACCATCAATATGCTGGCGATATTTATGAGGCGCGCCCGCAGGATACAGGCTTTAATGATAGCCTAAAACAGGGCACTTAATTTCAACTTCATTGGGGAGCTTCCACTCCACACAATCAATAACGATTTGATGAGGCCTGCAGCACAGGATCTCACATATCCACCTAGAACAGAACCACTTAATTGTGAATGTGTGTGTGTGTGTGTGTGTGACCGAAACGAAAGCGAAATAATAATGAGGGTAATATTAAAGCAGCAACAAAAAAATAAAGAAATAAGGAGAACGGAAAACAAAAAAGAAATTGGTCAGCAAAAACTACACTACGAGAACGTGAATTGTGTGTGTGCTGCTGTCAAGTATGAGTTTATTTCAGTAGATTGTTTCAAACAAAAGCGAAAACTAAAAGTAGCCAAGTTTTTGCCTTATTCCGGACTGTTGTTGTTGTCGTTGTCGTTGTTGTCGTTATTTTCAGCTGTTTTTGCTGCTCGTGTCGTCCTGGCAGCCTTTTAATGCGCGCCTAACACGCAAGCCTTCCAACTGCCAGCCAATTTGTTGTTGTTTACCACTAGCGCGGCAAAAAATTCTTTTTGTTTTTCGCTCTTCTTCTTTCGTTTTTAGTGTGTGTGAAAAAACTAATAAAGGGGCAATTTAGGCAATTCGCGTTGATCGTTTGCTGTGGGCTGTGGAAATTTGTGATATCTGCGCTGTCTGCTGCCTCCCAACAACGGAATTTATAATGCCAATTATGAGAATTTATTCAACTGCATATTAACTTCAATTGCCATTGCCATCAGTTCGTGCGAGGCAAATAAACAACATGCTTAAAGCATACTCTAACAGTAGTAAATTATAAATATTTAAATTCAAATTAAGCCGAGATAAGCCGGAATGTGCCTAAGACCGGAATCTGTTTATTTTATATTTATTCAATTTTTTTTTTGTTATTTTTTTGTCAAATACCTTTTTTATTTTAATATAAATTATTACGCAATCTCGTTGACAATTTGAAAATAAGTAAATATCCAGTTATCTTCTTTCTAATTTTAAAATGCAATCCCGCTTAGGCAGCACATTTATTTTTGAATTGTAAATAAATTTCTTATTTAATTGCTGTATTGTGTCATATGCCTGTCAGGTGCGTTAAGTGTTTTGCAATAATTATTAATTCAATTAACATAATTCGGTTGCTGCTAAATCCGTTTTAAATGACTGAATTCACGATAAGCAAAATCGATTATAGCACTTGTATAGGTTCAGATGATATTACATATTGCATTAAAGTTATCATATGGAAGACATTTGAAAAACAACAAAGTTTCTTGCAGTGTAGATGAAGAACATTTGAAGTATTTAAGCATTTCCGCATCTGCTTACTTAGAAGCATCTGTTTCCATTATACTTCATATGTGTACATACACGAATACATGTGCACTTCATCAACGCCTACACAAGCGACCACACACACACACACTCACACACATGTACACATACAATCTCTCATGCCATACATCTTTGTTAAGTCAGTGCTTTGGAAATCAAAATAATACACAGCTTTTGCCACGCCCTGAGCTAAGATCAAAATAAATAAAATAAATGTTACTGATTTTTATTTGTCACTCCCGTCCATTTCATTGTTGTATTTCTTCTTGTTGTTGTTTTTGTTGTTGTTGCAAAAGCCATTACATTTATTTATGTATTTGCGTTGACTGCGTACTTGGAGGCGCCTTTCGTTTGCCACGTTTACAATGACGACGTAGCAATCGCCTCGTTTGACACTGAGCGCTCAAATATGTTTTTGTTTAATTTCCATGCTAGTCACGCATATCCTGACGGTGCGTAACCCGACCCCCCGCCTGTCATTTACTTTTAAAGTTATTTATAAATTTTCGCGTGCCTCGAAACATTTGTTTCTTCTCCCCTGTCGATCTATGTAATCTCAGCTGGTGCGTTAATATTTTTTTTTTTGTATTTTGTTTTTGGTTTCGGCATTTGTTAGTTTCCAGGCCAACAGACACTTGGGCATTTCCTGTTGCTGTCTCTGGTATTGAATTTTCTTAGAAAGCGATAATTACTTGGCATAGGTACATGACTGGCACATGGCGCATTCCAAATTCTTGTGCCTATGCAAATGCCAATGGTTAGTCAAATGGAAAATGCCTGCAGCTTATCTATTTTTGAAATTTATGATTTCGAAATGCCGTCGTAAAAAGGCAACGCCCTTGCAACGCGGTTCTGAGTGCTCCGTTGGCAGCCGTAATAACAAAACAAGCGAAATATTTCTATCTTAATGAATTTGACCCCCAGTGTCAATTTAGACTGATTAAACGGCCAGACTGGGCCTGAGAGCCGCGAGTACAGAAAATGTGCTTTGTTTTTTTTTTTGTTTCTGTTTTGTTTTTTGTTGCTTTTTTTTTGTTTTTTTGTTGCTTTTTTTTTTGTTTTTTGAAGTGCAGAACGAACGCCTCCCTCTCTTTTACTCTCTCTATCTGTGTTTAACTCTCAATTGATGCGCTAAGCGGAAACAGCTGCTCTGAAAACAGTTTTTGTCTCTCTTTTTTTCATGTTTAAACATTGGAAACATGTGCCAAACAATTTAATTTAATTCGGCTATGCATTCATTAAAACAAATCCTCTTTAAGCATGTTTATTTCAATACACAAATTTTTTCATACCATTATTATACCCTGTAACCGTGGCGGATGGAGGCACTTTAAATTCCTTAATCACGACTATAATACAAATATAATTTTAAAGTATTAATAACTTTTTTCTATTTCCAATAAACTATAAATTACAATGTGTTTTTGTGTAAAGCTTAAAAATGGCTACAAAGTATCTCTTGGTCAATTAGTTTTGACCAAACTCTCTATATCTTAATTATTTCCGCTTTGTTTAGAATGTATTAATTTTTCGCATTATTTGATTTCCATTAAATATGCGCATAATAACTCGCATTTATAAATAAATTTGTTATGCATATGTCTAGCCATAAACTAATACAATAATTAGTCAAATGTGTACGTAACAAAACAAAAAAAATTATGTATAAATAAAACACAATCAATTTTGCAATTGCGAGAAAAATGCAATGTGCAATTTGTTTTAATTGACTATTTTTCCATCACCCACAACAATATTATTAATTTTTGGTCGAATGTGGGAACATTTTTAAAACGCAAAAATAGCTAATTTTGAATGAATTAGCGAGTTTTTTGTGTCTAAAATAATTGAGTTTAGTTTTATAAAACAAAATATTTGAGCTTTTGGATAAATCAAAAAAAAAAAAATTTTTTTTAAAAAAGAGAAAAATTTATTTATTTACATTTAATCTAATAAAATCTACGATAATTAAACTTCTGACTAATTATAAAACTGTTTCTTCTTATTTCAGGTAGGTAGCATGTCAACGCTGCATAACACAATAGAGGTAAAAAGTAGTAAATAAATGTACTCAAGTCTTTAGCTTCTACAGCTTCTTCTTCTTCTACACATTTCCCTTCCAATTCAGTTGCATATAATATATGCATATTGTAGCCAGGGCTCAGTCATAAGTGTTATTATGCCTATTAAAGTCCTATATTTATCATACACTCTTCGGATACCTGCGTCGAAAGCAATATAAACACATACATATACACATATATATATGTTTTCATATATGTATGCATATATAGTCATGGGTCCATATCCGTGCTGCCTTATTTACTACGCATTAATGCCACAAATTAAAATGCTGTGCCGTATGTCGTTGCCATTGCCATTGGTGCTTAATGAGTGGAGCTCCTACAACGTGCAATGTCCCTCGAATGTCTGGAGTCTAATTTTAGCTATAGCAGCTCACTGTCTGCCGGGTTAGCTGGTGCCCTGGCTGCGGCTTGTCCGGGTCCGGGGTCGGCACTCAGACAGTAGCCCACAGTGGAATACGCAGCATGGGGTGACCGCTCTCAAATCTCAACAGCATTAAAGGGAAAAAGATACACCATACACAAGAAGCACTTGCGGAGGTAGCAAAGACGAAGAAACGAAAGAAACAAAAAGAGCTGAAAAGTTTATTAAAGACCCGATCTGACTGCTCCGCCCGGCTGCCTGGCTGGCTGGCTGGCTGAATGACGACGAGCTCTCCATACGCAATTACGACAAAATCCAGTGCGCTGTATGTGCGCCGGGTGATAATGTGAACGAGCGACGGAGCAGGGATAAAAATAGACAAGTACATACACACAAATACTCAGTTACTCGCCGAGAAGTTGCCAGTGAAATGAAAAAACGATTCTCGAACCAGAAAGGATATTGTAGCAAATGGCAGCCAGCGAACTAAGGGAAGAGCGAACGCTTCCAGAAAATGCAAAAACCAACATCGGTGCAGATGCCGCTGCCATGTGTTGCATTTCAAAGAGTGTGTCTCTGTGTGTGTGACTTATGGGGCAAGGAAAGCGAATGCCAGATGAGTCGACAAAATGTCGACAAGAAATTTCATGCGTTACCATTTCTATATATTACTGCAATTGCTCCTAAAAATGCCGTTGGCCCACCTGCAGCCATAGCTATAGGTATATATGTGTAGATAGGAACCAACCGCATGTAAATCAATCTATTCCGATGCGGTCAGCTCAACAATGCCCAATAAGTTGGGAATGTAATTTTGCCTGATTTGTAGCTACAAGGTATCCGTTTAAAATCCGATTTCGTCTAACTGGCTATCATTAAATTCAACATGAGCCGTAAACCGACATTATGTTGCTGCTTTGTTGTAAATTCCTGTTGCAGACACATCACTATTCGGTTTGCTGATTGACCTACTGTATCTCTGACATGCAAACAGATATATCAGGATATTTGTTTGCTTGAAAGTGATTTACTTATAATTAATACCAAGCAACCTTGTTCTTAATATTGCATATTTCGCAATTACTGCTCCTTTCTTGCTAGCTTACTGAAAAGTGAAAATATTTGTATAAATACCAAAAATATTTGGCTCCGCATAAAATATGCATTAATATCGCCCCGTCTGGCAAAAAGTTTACGGTGCCTGCAGCTGAAGTTTGTATGTGGAAAGTTGGAAAATGTTAAAAATTTTTGCACGTTGCCAACTCAAAGGCGTAAATATGCGTTATGCATCAGTTGGCCTGCAGTTGTGATAATGGATGAATTCGGTTTAAAAGATTCAAAACGCGAGGCCAAAAGTGTAAACAGTGTTTAATTTTGTATAACCTTTAGGTTCCGATTCAGTGATTCGGCATTTTAAGTGCTTAAAGAAATATTTATATATATTTTGTTTTTGCATAAAATTACACTATTCTCATAATTGTTAACTTTATCAATATCGAATCCGCTTTAAGCTAATTGCATGTATTTGCTCGCCCAACTTGTACAAACCCTTTGCCTGCATTGCCTGCTAAATTACAAGCCATTTATTACGGTGAAGTAGAACCAGTAGTCCAGTGGCCACACATTTATCATAAGAGGCCTAGAAACTTTATACCTCAACAGCTTATGACCAGGTTAACACCCAGCCGCTCCCCTTCTCGCCTTCTCTCTGCAGGCCATTGGCAAAATTTTAATTAAGGCAACACTACTCCCCTGAGCAGCCCGACCAACGCCCGCCATCAAGTCCCAAAATGTCAATGAGCTGAGGTCACAATTTTTGCTTGCTCTTAGCCCATAAGTTAGGGCGAAACGAGGAGAAAGGATCACAAAAAAAGAAAAAAAAAGTGCCAACGTCAGGTTTCGTTCCGACAAAAACTAGATCCCCCCACCCCTTTTACGTATTGCTCGGTGTTGGTGTAAAAATGATAAATTATCCGAAAAATTTGCAAAGTTCTGAAAATTACGCATTAAATCATGCAGAAAACATTGGAAGCACCTTTCGGTACGGCAGCAGGTTGTATGTGCAGAGCAGAGTGCAAAGTCATTGTAAAGTTTATGGCTCTGATTGCGGGTGAAGTCGTTGCGGTAAGGGGCCAACTGGCGGAGTCAGTGGCAGCGGCAGCGGCAGCGGCATAGTGCATTACGGGTTATAGGGCATCACAAATTTTATCGCTCGCATGAGCAAAGTCCTGCATTACATTTATAATGCTAGTACCTGTTTCTTTGATTTTTATACCCTAAACCCATTGAAAATGGGTAAAAAGGGTATAATACTTCCTTTTTGCAGACAGGAAAAGGAAGCATTTCCGACCAACGAAAGTGTACATGTATATATTCTTGATAAGGCACTTTCCATCTGTATGAACGAGTACTTCTCGGAAGCTAAAAAAAAGCTGAAGACCTTAACTTTAGAAAAATCTTACCATATCTTGGAGACTATAAAAGCTAGAGGCAGATGTTGATTTTGGATAACTTTCCCCAAATATAAAAAATCAACCAAAAATCATAACCTTCATACTTTTAGTTAAGAAGTAGATAAAGAAAAGAATAAAGAATAAATTTGTGTGTGTGTGTGTGTCTGAATTTGTGTATATATGTATGAATGCAAGGGGGTGGAAATGTATATAAAAGCCCATCGAAGTGTTCAGCGTATCTGCTAGTCGGACGCATTTTTCCTTGTTATATATATTTGGCTGGTCACGTTTTCCCTGTGTACGTGTATGTGTGTGTGTGTGTGTACAGGTATGTGTGCATCGTAAATTTAAGCAAACAAACAACACAACTGAACAACAAAAGGTAGCAACGATTTGCGTTTCGTGGCATAAAAGTTAAGCACCCGCTTTGGCTATTTTGTATTTTCATTATTATTACTAGCCATGCTGATTGTTGTTGCTGCTGCTGCTGCTGTTGCTGCTCTCAGTTACGGTTTTCCTTTGCTTGGCACATATTTCATGGCTATGATTTACTCGTTGTTCACGGCCGTTGGCTCAAACAACCAACCGGAGCAACAACAGCAGTAGCAACAGCAGCTACAAACAGCAACTCAAGCAGAACAAGTGCCCAGTTCAGAGTAGCCAACCCCATCCCACATTCTGCTTGACTGTTTGTTTATTTTGGGCTGGCTTGGGTCAACTAGTTGAGACATGAACCTAATTTACTGGCTGAGTGCCTTTCATACACAACTCTCATCCTCTCTTGCCATCGCTCTGTTTCTCTTACTGCGCATTCGGAATGTCTTATTAAGTTATGTTTGTTATTCAGCAAAATGTATGCACGTGCTAACAATCATATTAAAGTTGACTTAACCACATATTGGCTAATGACAGCGTGTAGAAATAGTCCTAAGGCAACCTTAAACGATCGTCGCCGAATGATTCAGGAAAACGAAACTGGCTGGAAATAGAATGATAATAAATATTTTTAAAATTATCCGTATTTCAACAGTTTCTAATCTAACATTTTTTGTTTTCGACATTATAAATTATGTTTTCATGTGGTAAACATTTTAAAAAGGGGAACCAACTGCTAGCCACATCATTCAAATGTGGTCAAGTTCAAAGCAAATAAAACATACACCCAACCATGTTCATTAGCGTTGACTATCTTTTGCAAAAAATCTGACCAGCGATGCGTGAGTGATAAACCGTCAACCGAACTCATCTGTTTTGCTGTCTGGTTAGCGTCAATGTTTGCCAATTTGGTTGAGTTAACAAGTTAAACTCAAGGACTCACATCATCATTTGGCTCCGCCGACGAGTATGCAATAAAAGTGTTTATTTTCTTTCCTGACATTTCACCATTTTCATTGTTCAAGCGTCTCGAATAACGCATGTGTTGCGCTGTGAGTGGCAGTTGGGTTAATGGCTGACAACCATTTAAGTGGAAAATCAGCCAAGTCGCATCGATAATTGCCAGTCAGCTGCCAGAGACACCCAGACAGACACACACACACATTCGCCTGCTTTCGCTTTTTTTTTTTTTTTTTTTTTTTTTTTTTGATTTTCATGTGGTGCAGCAAGATGTGCAGGAAGTTTGAAATCGGCCCGGTTAACATTCTGCAAGCACTTGATCAACTTTACATGTGTTAAGTGCCAGCCAAGTGGGAGAGGCAGTGCATCCAATGAGAGGAGCAGCAGACACAAACACGCAGCAACAAGAGCTCAGCTCTTAATGAAGGCTCATCAACATTGTTGTTAGGCGGAAAAGCAGCAGGTAACTGCTGTAACTGCAACTACCACTGCGAGTGGCTTATTGTCTAGTCTGTCCCATATAACAATTACATACTCTTTGTAGCTATTACGCCCCTTTTACACTCGTCGTGCTGCGGACTTAATTGCCAAGCCCGCCTCATGCCACAGAATCCACACATTTAACAGCAGCCTTAGCGGTTATTCCAACTGCAGCTCGGACACTTTAAAAAACCAACAAGCAAAAAATAAATAAAACAATTAAAACAGGAACAATTTTCATCCCTTTTATAATAAAACGTTGAAGAAAAACAGGCAGACAGATCCAACAGCACAGCTAATGCTTTCCCATTGGAAGGTTGGGGATTTGACTGACAAATTCGTTCCCTAGCCACAAACCATTTAACATGCACTAAAACTGTTGTTGTGTATATTCCGAATTTTTAAATTTTTTTGTGAAATATAATTTATAAAATGAAATGGTGCAAATTGTGGTTATCAGAAATGGTATAAAAAATAAAACTAAAACACATTCTGTCAAAAATTATGCAATAATTTTAATCTGATGAAAAGTGTTTTTTTTTTATGATTATTTGGTTACACCCGACTGCGTTATTAAACTACATAACTACGTAAGAGTATATCGTTTTTAGTTTGAATTAAAATGATTTTCGTTTTAAACAAAATCTACAGAGTAAATACTAATTTTTAGTAATTAAATAACGTGAATTGGAAAGCGTTCCACCTGCTCCATTAGAAGCCTCGCGTGGCCTCATGTGGATAAACAAGAACGAAATTTTCAAACAAATTCAATCCCAAAACTAAACAACACTAATAACATTTCATATTCCATTTAACTTACTTAGCGCACACACATACATTTACATTTACATTTACACACACACACACACACACACACGCACACATACGCGCAATTGACCCACTTATGAAGCTTCAAAGCCTGAGTATTAATTACATTACCAGCAATTCAACAGTCGCTCAACCGAATCCGAAAAGCCTATACGCAAACTAACCGACAATTTGCCAATAACAACTACAGCTACAACACTACAACATCGACAACAATAACATCAGAAATAAACCCAACAAAATAATTCCCACACTATTTGGGCTTCACAATCCTTGCGCCAGTCAAGCGTTACGAGCTTAGCTGGCGCTTAAGCCAAATGGCCAACAGCAGGTGGTGACTACGGCTAACAGGAGAAGCGGCAAAAAAAGCGGCAGCAGCAACAACATGCTGTAAAATTAATTGATTTACAAGTGTGAAAAGCGTGAAAAGCGCCGAGAGCCACTACAGTCATAACAATAATGGAGAAATGAAAAGAAAAAATGGAAAAGGAATGGAAACAGCAACTAAAATAAGACCGAAGAAGAATGTGTAGCACAGAGAATATTTAGTTTTAGTTTTAGCTTAGTCCTTATTTTGTGTGTGTGTGTGTTTTGTGTATAAAATACAATCCGCTTAACGGTAATTGCCTGCTGCAGGTGGGTATGTTTGTGTATAAATATCGTGCATACGCCGCGTAGTCTGGCAAAGCCCCGTGTCGCGTGCTCTTTAAAGCGTCCCTAACGCGCATTTAATGGCACTTTATACACACGGTATACCTACTGGCCACACCCACGCATCCATAAGTTGCGTGTGAAGCAGCGCCTCTAGGCCCAATAACATAAACCCAGCTCATTTACTTTTCATAACTTGCGCGCCAGGAAGTGAGCTTTTGTTTTTAGCCGTCAGTTCCTTCCGCTTTCAGGCGTTCTTTGTTTATGTTTCTCCCCATAAATGGTGTGTGGTGTATGAGGAGGGCAAGGGGCCGAGGGGGCGCAGGGGTGTGGCGCCAGTTAATAAGCCATAACAATATTGGTTGGCCTGAGCGTTGCCTCGCGTGTTTAACTATTTTCGATATGCAACAAAACTTATCGCCCTAAAGGTTAAGCGCTTTCAGGTGTTTCTATTGATTACCGCACGGCTTGATTTATAGCCGTGACGCGAGGCGGGCGTGGCCGGTTGATTGCATCTAATGCCCATCCAAATCAATCACACGATTGGAGCCAATGTCTTCAATGCTGCTGCCCTGATTTGTTGAAGCAAGCAAGCTATCTGAAACGTTTTTCCCACTCCTTGTCGTTGTTGTTGTTGTTGTTGCAGTAGGGACACAATTGCAATCGCAATCATCGCTGTCATTTGTCTGTGTGTTTGCTTCAGCGCTGTTGTTCAATTGAAGCCGCTTAACGGGTAATTCAAGCAGCTCCCACAATCCCATATGTCCCGTTGTGTATGCGTGTATGCGTGTGTGTGTGTGTGTGTGTGTGTGTGTGTGTGTGTGTGTGTGCTATGTAATGCGATTTTTGTGGCTTCATTGAACTCTCAGTGCGTTGAGAGTGAAATGAAATCCGCAAATTGTCATAGCAACTGGTTATTCCAGTCGCCCAACTTTCAATTATTTTCAAGTAATTTAATATACTCCTTTTGTATCTCGAGCACTTCTGCATCGCTGTCAAATTATGTTATGCAAATAAATAATGTGAGCCAAAATTTACGACATTTTTCTACATCAAAACAAACTTTTTGTTTTTCTAATATGCCAAACTTTTTTGTTTTTGCTTTTTATATATATATATATATATATATGTGCCATAAATCAGGCCAAAAATCAACGCAAGCTGCCGCCAATTCACAAGTTTTCCATGTGGCCGCACGCGCCATTAAAGCGCTGGGTAGAGAAGGGGGCAATGTATTGGTGAGGGCAGACGATCTCAAAATATATAGAATTATAAGCCCTTTCGCCGACGGTGGACACGCTTTCTCGAGCCCATGTATAACAAGAAAACAGATTTGAAAAAAATGAGGAAAATATTTGTCAAATTTAAGAAGCTCGACTATGGATTGCCCTGGAAAATAATCGAAATTTTGAAAGACTAAACTCATCTTTACAAACAAAATTGTATGCTCCTATAATATTCGCAGTTCAAAATTTTAAATAACACTCAAACTAATAAATTCATTCATATATTTCTTTAATACTTGTGCTATTTTATTTAATCTGTGGCCTAATTGGTTATTTATAAACGGAATTCGTCATAACCCAATTTCTATATAGGGCATAAAAGTCACTTAATTTAAAATACAGAATGCTTTTTATTTATATTAATTTTGCTGTCGCGTAAATTGACAGCACCTTTAAGCATGTGCACACAGTTCGTTGTTGTCTTTTATATTTAATTCTTCTTCAGCTTCTGTCAACGCATCTTTTGGCTGCCATAATTCAAGTCCGTTAGCCTGGCCGACAACTGGCACGCCATTTGCATAGCTAAACATTTGCTTCTAAATACAAATTTCAACGATGTCTGTCTCTACTCGTATTTGCACGCGCTTCATTTTGATGTTTGGGGTTTTCTTCTTCTTTTTATTTTTTTTTATTTTTTGTGTTTCTGCTTTAGCTTTGCCTTGTTTATTGACAAGGCAAAGAACGTGAAGATTTTGGTAGTGTGTACTTTTGATATTTGTCTTCATTTATTTTTATTGATTTTGCTGCTGCTGCTCTTTCTGCTGCTGCTGCTACTGCTGCTTTTGGCTGATTTACTATATATTACCGGTAATATATATACGGGGAGTGGCCAATGGTCAATTTCATTTTCATTTGCTAACCCATTGAATAATCACAATGCATTTTTTTGCTCTGACTTGCCAGCTTCCATTTTGGCCTGGCATTTTACGACCTCTGGCAATTTTCGCACACTCTCTTCGCTTTTCTTTTCTTTTTTTTTTTTTTTTGGGTTGGCGAACGCTTTTCAATTATTTAATTTTCCACTCACGTTCGTTAGGTCGACAAAAATTTAGCGATATAAATCCGGAAAGTGCATCTTCAGCGCGCACTCGACGGCGACATTCTCACGTTTTCATTGGCATTAAGGTTTAGTTGATCGCCTGCCCTGCCTTGCATTGCATTGCCTCGCCTTACCTTTGCATGCTTCATTTGGCCAACTACTGCAGCTGAGGGCAATTGATGCCAAAGTGTTAGAGTCAGAGCTGAAGTCGAATCTGAATCTAGTCGGGAGTTGGAGGTGGAGTTGAAGTTGAAATTGAAGTTGGAGGAGATGCAGCTTGGTTAAAGCGTTTGCCGGGCTTGGCTGCATAAATTCCATTGAAATGGCAAGCCATTCGTATCATCATCATCATCATCATTATCATTATCACTGTCGTCATCACGAGACATCTTCAGCTTTAGTTGGGCCATTAATAACAACAACTACCGCAATGTGGGCAGCACAGTGACACACAAAGTAAAACTTAAACCAGTAAAAAAAAGAAGTGGGAAAATCTTAAAATCTACGACACGAAAAAGCATCGAGACTGCATTTGAATGTGGGGCCGGTTCTCTCGATTCAGTTCAGTTAGTCAGTTGGCTAAAAGTTTTTGCAGATGCGCCGCTAGCAGCTTGCCTCTCCCCCCGGGCCGGGGACCCCCCCTCCGGATCTACAAAGCATTAAGCCGACCGGTTTGTGGCCTAAGCCAAGTAACAGGCCCGTTTGCCGTTTAGGGCCAACTATTCGTTTTGTTTTTGTTTGCTTTATGCCCGCTGTTGTTGTGTTTAGCAAACGTTGTGTTATTATTGTTGCCGTTGTGGCTGCTGTTGTTGCACACCTGCAGCTGACGTTTGGGCTTACCGCAACTTCAGTTCTCAAACGATGTTCAGATCTTCTCTTTCATTTTTTTTTTTTTTTGTGAGGACAACTTCTGCTGCAGTAGTTTCAATCATAAAATACGCAATGTCCAAATGTTTAGAAAGGTAGCCGCAGTTGGGTAGCCTTAAGTACCTTTAAGAATAATAAATGTGTGAACCAGGAATAACTGAAAGCAAGTACGGTCTGATTTTAAATTCAATTCGATAACGATGCAACAAAAGTACAAAAATATTTCTTTTAGTTTGCTGATTAGAGAGAACGAAATAGTAAATAAATTTATTTGCATTTCCATTGTGAGCGCCAGTGTTTGTTTTATTGGCTGTTTTACATATTATTTTAGGAATGTTTTTATTGTTGGCACGCTTTAATGATTGCGAGATGCGAAAAACCTTTGAAAGCATTTATGTTTTGTTATCATTACACTTATATTAAACATTTTATTTGCACATTCATAAGTTTATGCTATTTCTGCATTTTAATTGGAGTACGCAGTAACATTTCAATTAATTAATTTCCATGTTGCCGTTGCCTTTGCTGTTGCGTTTGTTATTTCTGGTATTTTCAGTACAAAGGCAACCTAAATTCTAGCTGAATGCCAAACTTATTATGTTGCACAGAGCCGAACTGAAAATAACGTATGCGCCGCTGCTGTTGAGCTGCTCACTAATTTGTATCTCCGGGATAGAAAGCTATCCCGCTTGCGCTCGTGTTGTGTTCCACTTATTAAGGTAACAGCATTGCATGCCAAGCACGGCGCATTTTGTATTTTGAAAATAAATTTCCTGCTCAGCCGTTGATTTGCAAAACAGAAGCAGCGCCCCCCCGCCACCCTTAGTGGAGCGTACTCGTATCTGGTATCTGACACCTACACGCCACATTTGCAGTTTGCAGGAGCGGGCACGAGGGCAGCTGCAGCAGTGACAACGGCCGCGTTTGCCGCTGTAGTCATATTACATGACATGCATGCCACGTACAGCAGCTACCTACAGGTCCCCCAGCTAGGCACATCCTTTCACACATCAACAGGCTTTCGCTATAATTTCCTGTGCACCTAGAAGCAAACTGTAATCCAACACAAGCCCGATTCATATCCCCAGCTACCTGCCTGCCTGCCAGCCAGAACTAATTCAAAATAACTTTGCAGTTATCATATTCTAATGGAGCTTACTTTCGGAATATTGCCTTGTTAATTGCATTGACAGCAGCTGCTGGAATTGCTGGAAATGACCTTCATCCGGCCAATTGCAGTTTGGCAAATTGACTTTAACTGCTGCTTGACAGCTGACAACAGTTTGGCAAATATGCAGCGGCGCCTTCGCAACTGAAAATTGAAAGGCAGACGTGATTAGCATCGACCTAGAAAACTTTCTAGCGCACGCCCATTGAGCAATCGCGGTACAAATTTGGCAAGATAACAACAAAAACAAAGTTAAACAATCGACGCGTGTTATACAAATTTCAATTTCAATTGGCTACCCGTTTTAATTGGCATTCAGCGCGCTGTGCCGTTGGCTAACCAACTTGGAATAGGCCGTCCGCTGTCTGTCTGTTGGCCCGGCTTTTTGAGCGCTTGTCGCCAGCGCCCCAAATTTGCCATCGCTGCATTGCCCAAAAATGGGCGCTGCGTCGTCGTCAATTGCGTCAGCAGCACTCGGCAGCAACTATTGAGCAATTGGTCAAATGCTTTTCACTGTGTCAGGTTCAAACTTGGAACATGCTCGCCGCCATTGGCAGCTGACGCACAACGCCGCCGGACTGGGAAAGCACAAATAATTTGGCATAGCCAAATGTTGTGTGCCGTTCACGTCATGATTTATTAATATTCTGTTGATGTAATGGAACTAAATATTTTCGCCACCATATACAAATATTTGTGGCATAAACGCAATTCAGAAATTATCTAAAAACTCGCTAACTGAGCCAATTTGAAAACCAGCTCTGTTTACGTTTTAAAAGTAAATAAAAATGTGAAAATATTTAAGGTTATCACAATAATAACAATTAAATGGGATAGTATAAAGAAATATTATGGATGTAATTCTCGTTATAATATCATTTTCAACTGCAAACTGCGCCTTGTGGCATTCCTTTGTTTTGCTTTTCCAACGTTGGTTCTTGTCACTTGCATGTTTTTGGCATTAATCTTGCAAACTTTTTCTTCATTTTTGGCCATCAATCAGCTGGCGGTATGTGACATACTTAGTAATCAAGTATACGCAGCGTGCGGCAGACGAATATTTTAGCAAGTGTATTGCATACATTAAGCGAAAATTTCTTCTCTTATATACATTTAACTTAATGCTAGAGGTAAATACTTGCATGAGCGGTCTGTAGAACCGACTGCTGCATTGACGAAATTTTGCGCCAACACTCAGGGCAAATACTTCAAATGCCACTTGAAAGCCAGCGCAATTGTTGCAAAATGAAAAGCGTAAAGTGTTTTGTTGAAAATGTTCCAAAAACAACACATAGAACGCCAGCCGGCAAATGTAAACAAAAGTGTGCGCCCAAAAACGATGCCGTCGACGACGACGACGACGCAGTCAATAAAACAGCGCCAGCTGACGCCAGTTGGGAACGGGGAGCGGAGAACAGAGAACGGGGACGCTGGAGGGCAAAATAAAAAATTGCTATACCGGGCAAAATATTTGCCATGCAAATAGGGCTCAAAAAATGCTCCACTCTGACGATTTTCGAGTGCAATTAAATGCAAAATATTTAACAATGCAGCAATGCATACAAATGAAAGAATCGCTCGCAAAATTGACGTTAAATTATAAAAATGCTGCCCCCAATCAATGGTAACGTTAATTGTTGGCTATTCAAATTAAGTGAGTATGTGAGCTTTTAATTTCTTCTTCTTTTTTTTATATACAAGAGTAAAAATGGAGCAAAGGATCAAATATATGGCAATTAGTAGTGTATGTAGATTTCAATGCCACGTTACTTTTTTGATCTTCATCGCTGCTTCTAATTTATTCCCTAAGCCTCCCTTGCGTTTAAGAAGCAGCAGCATAAAGCTAATTTTTTGATCATCGTGATCTTAAGCTGCTGAATGGGAAGCCCAGTTGGCTTGGAAGGTACATTTTGAATAAAAGTCCACGTAATGCTGTTATATGTACAATGAACTTATGCGCCGGCCCCAAACGAGATTATTTCGAGACACAATTTGTCTCTGAGGGTGCCAAAGTGACGACGACGACGACGATGACATATTTCAACATGTTCGACGTCGAGTGCTTATTTGACTCTCCCATAGCCTTTACCAAATGCATCATTTGCTTGGTCACATTTTATCTTTTCACAGGAGGAAAAGAGTATTTTTATACCCTGAACCCATTGAAAATGTATCAAAGGGTATATAGGTTTTGTGCAAATGTATGGAACAGGCAGAAGTAGGCATCTCCGACCCCATAAAGCATATATATTTTTGTATTTTTTATATATTAAAAGATCGATAACTCTTTCCGTTTTGTTTATTATCGATATTAATCGCTTTTTTATTCGGAGTTTTAAGCATAACTCCTGAACTATGAAAACTAGAGCCACTATTTATTAGTTTCAATATACTCACGTTAAGCATACGAAGATTTTAAATATTTCAGGTTCTGTATACCCTCCCCCTATCGGCCTAAATATCGATACATCCGAAAAAGCCACAAATCAAATACTGCTCTTATTAAGTTCTGAAAATTTCATAACGATCATACAAATTAGCTTGCGAGCAAATCACGAATTTCTTTTCAGTAGTAGGGGCCAAGCATTTATAATGTATTATATATTATGTTACTGCTCAGTATAAGAGCTAAAAACAGAAATTTTACCAAATAGATAAATTACTTAAAAATAACTACGCGAGAACTCAGACATTTTTGACGTAGCAGCTCAAAAAAAATACCGTTTAAAGATTTCAACTTCAGAATCTTTCAGGGTATTGCATAGTCGGTTTCGACGCTAAAACTTATTTCCCATCGGTACATCAAATTGAATTCACGAAGACTTTTATGCAAACTTAACATGACAATTTTCTTTTAGTCGCGAACATCACTGGCATAGAATCTACGTATAAATAAATAAAAAAAATAAAATATAAAGAAAAATGAATACGAATACATGAATGCATAAATATTTCATACATCTTGCCGCAGAGCACGGCGAATGCGCTAAAGTGTGCGCCAATTTGCACGGTGGATTAGATCATAGCCAGGGCAAATGCGGCTAATGTAGGAAAAGGCGCGGGGGAATGTATCTCGACATGTCATATGGCTTGCATTTAATTAACAAGCTAATTTTTCAAAGCACAAATCGCTGGGCGATGTAACGCGGAAGAAGAAGATAAGCAACTGAGTGAGACAGCAAAACGGGGGGAAAAACAGCGGCACCGCTTCGCATGAAGCCAGAAGAGATGGGCGGTGCCAAAAATATGAACACTGACATTTGTGTGCATTTACAGTGCCGCTTGCTCTACGGATTGCCTAATGAGATGAGATACGAACCGCAGCCAATGCATAAGATACGGTTTATTATTAGACAGCAACCGCTTCTGTGTTTAGTACACATTTCTTATCTTTGATGTGGTTTGGGCTATTTCTTAAATTTTTATATTTTTATATATTTGGTATTGTTTGTGTATTTACTAGGTTAAACATCTCTATGAAAACATTAACATTAATTAACAATTTTCAAATTTTTACATAACATTTGCATAATATATAAAATTTAAACTATATTATATAGGTGCCATAGTTCAAACTGGCTAAAAATTTAGTTTTAGTGTGAACTTGTTTTTTGGTTTTTAAAAATAGATGTTTATTATTTAAAGTGATTGTTTTGCACAAATAAAATTTGATCAGCTTTTCTCATCTAATATTCTGTTGGACAACTTTAATGCACAACAGCGTTAAGCATTTGAAACTAATTACATTTAACACTGCAACAGCAATCTCTGTCATTTTTTAAATTCCGTAAATATTTCTGATGTTTTGGTAAATCCCAAAATTAATAGCCATTTCATGTAGCCTCAGCATCAGCCGACAAGGCAATCGCCATAGCCAACAAACACAACAGCGGCAACAAATTTACAGTAAAACATATTAAAATGCCACTCACACGATAATCCCTTTTGCCATTGCTTCCCTTCTCGTTCTATCTCTCATTTTCTCTATCCCTTTCTCGCTCTGCTGCTCTCAAATGACAAAAAGTTTGCTGACAAAATGGTTGGGACTTGGAGTTGGGCTTTGCATCAGGGGTTTGGGGTGGAGCTTATTTAGCTACAATAAGCTGCAAATTTTGCATATTTCATAGATGTTGACAGTATGTGGGAAGGAGAGAGAGAAACCCAGAAAGAGAGAGAGAGAGAGAGTGAAAGAATCTCTGTCCATGTATATGTTAGTGCGGGCGACAGCTGGTAGGTAACCCAAGCAAAATAATGGCAAAAATTTATACAAATAAAAATTGCAATTTAAAGCTAGTACCGTTATTCGCCCGATGTATATATATATATATATATATAAGTGTGTGTGTGTTCTGCTTCTGTGTGTGCCCGGCAGTTACCATTGTCTACCCAAGAGCTTAGCGGCTGCCATAGATACCGGTCATGGGTTACCTGCAAAAGTAAACTATATGGATTTCATTTTGCACTTTTATGGCCGGCAACGACCGGAGAGTAAAACACACAGACACAAAAATTTTAGTGGTCCAGCCGAAATGAAATGCCCCACCATAAATGTTATTAACAACAATGTTTTACAATGCCGCTCCGTTGAATACGCTTTAACGTATAAACCGAGCTGTAAATTTTAATTAAAACATAACTGTACATCAAATAAGTTCAGTAAGACTAAACTATTACTTCAATCAATCAAATCCACCTGAGAATTACAAGTGTATTAAATTTCTACTCAAATTCAATATTCCACTTTATTCATTTGCGCAGTTTGCAAATTCGTTATATTCATATTAAATGTTATTTACAATTAAATAGGTTTTCCATACTAATCCGCCTTCCTCCTTTGTCTTCCTTTTCTCTCTATTGCAGCACATGGTGGCTGGCGTGGCGCAATTTCCAAGCGCACCAGCCGGCTATGCCGCTGCTCCTGGACCGGCCGCTGCAGCTGCTGCCGCTGCTGGTGCGCCGACAGCGGCCGAGAGCCTGTCGCTGGCCGTGACAGCTGCCGCAATAAAATCTGAGCCTGGCATGCAGTTAAAGGCAGCCGGCGAATCCTCAGCAGCGGGCAATGGCAGCACAGGCGCCGCAGTGGCCGGCGCGCCACCAGCTAACGTGGCAGTGGCCACCAGCGTTGCCGATGGCGGTGTCGTCAATGCGCCGTTGTATATACAGCAAAAGGTGAGTTTGGCCTCAAATATTATAATTTTACTCTGTCACCATTCGCTATCTCTATGTTTCTATACACAAGTGAGTGTGTGTGTGTGTGTGTGTGTTTGCGTGTGTTTGTGTGTGTTTGTGTTTCGGATTGCACTTTGTAGCGTTTATTTGGTTTTGGCTTTTCGGTTGGGTTTGTCTTGCTCTGCTTTGATTTGGCTTGGTTTTGGTTGCATTCATTTTGTAGTCTTTGGCTGTGCCCATAATGCATATTTACACACATATATACACACATACACATACACGTACACGTTCACAACATTCGTCATATTTGTTGTTGCTTTGCGAGCAAACCAGCAAAACAAGCAACGACAGCAGCAGAAACACGCAGCTACTCGCAAACTCCCACACACATACACACACACACACACACACACACACACACACCCGAATACACACTCTAAGCTCTCTCGTTTACAATTTAGCATTCATATTTTTCGTAGCATACTTTTAGTGCTGGTCCAGCACGTCGCATTTGTTATTGTTTATGCACAGCAGGAAAAGCCAGGGGGACATTTTGCTCGTCTCTGTAGTTTATTGCGTTCGCATACATTTTAGTTTTTTCTAATTAAAAATACACACGCACACTCCACCAAACCAACACACGCATAACAGCAACGAAAACTACAACAAGAGCATCAAAAACTGCGATCCAAAATCAACGAATAACATTTTTAAAATCTCGATTTCCTCCTAGTAGTTCTCCCTGTTAAGGGAATCTTGTTCACATATTTCTCGAAATCAAATTAAAACTTTTTATCTGTTGTTCAACAAAAAACGTTTTTTGTTTTTTATATCAGCATTAACATAAATTGTTAACATATTTGATTTGCTTTATTGTCATCGATGTGGCAATTTTTTCATACTGCTTTTTCGACGCCCGCAATTTATTATTTTGAGGGCCAGCATGTAGTTATTTGTTTATGAAAATTGATTCGTGCATTTGGATAATTGAACAGAGCAGCTTTGAATTTTTCAGCTAATCTTTTGTGTAATATTTAATTAGTGTGTATCACAATCACACACACACACACACACATAGACACACACGCAATTGTTTAATTGTTTGCATTTAATTGTTGGTGAACTTTGGCCTCACATGTGCAATAAATAATCAAATATTTAATTATTTGGCAATAAAATTGCTCGTTGTTGAATTTTGGTCCTTTACTTATTGTTACTGTTTGTCAATTGTAGTTGAACTTAATTTTATGAAAATAAATATGCAATATTAATAAATATATTTAGCAATTCTTTGTGTACAATGGCTCAATAGTACATTTATTTATGATACGTATACGCAATATTGTCCAATTAAATTAATGCACCTTTGTTCCAATTGTATTCCAAAAATAAAGAACCATGCATAAAATGTTGTTCGCTGTATTTGCGACATATTTTAGTATCGACGCTCCATGATAAAGACATTAAATAAAACAATAAAACTATTTTTAATAGTTTGCCATAACTTCTGGTATCTGGTCGTAGTTTGTGGGACAAAATTATAGATTTTTTTGCCTGCTGCAAGTTTGTAAGCGAATCTGAATCATATACATATATTATATATAAAATAGGATTTAAAAAATAATAATAATCAAGTATTTTAAATTACAAAGTGATTTTTTGGCTTTAACACGCCTAAACTAATTTTGACAGTTGTCATTTATTATTCTGCCATAACTCACTTAAACTCAGATTACAAAGCGAACAGACAATGTCTTACTGCATTCAATTAGCTCACTGATGTTTCCTCGATATTAAATTTAACGTTAATTGGGCAGCTGCAGCCGGCTGAACAGCAGTATCAATAAATAGCTGTCATAAATAAAACATAAATCTTGCATAGACAGAAACATAAACTCGAAAACTAATTCAGGACAAATGTACTGCAAATTGCTTACAATGGCAAGGACAACAATAATAAAAACAACCAATATATAAATGAAGACACAGTATTTGAGTCACTTGTGTCTAAACAGGTTTAAAGGAAAAGTGTAATGAAACAAAGAACAGAAACAGAACTAAAACTGGTTATTTTGCTTCTGTGTGGTTTATGGGTAGAATGCAAAAAGTCAACAATAAATCGCAAATAATATTTATTATAAACGTTACTAATCGGGGATTAAACACTGTGTGCACTTTCGTGTACATTCGAAAAGAATTACGCATACGCCATGTTTGTTTGGCCGCCGTTCAAACTAATCTAGCTTTATACTTTATTAAAAACATATCCTTTTTGATGGAAATATATAATATGTGTTGGTCGCATGATGTATTGACAGATCATTTATCTATTTAACTGTATTTCTCTCAAAATATATGCATATTTGTACTATATAACTGGCTCTTACTTATTATTAGTAAATTATCCCACCCCTTATCCTCCACCTTCCACTGTTGAGCAATGTTCTAAGTTTGACAGTTTTCCGAACTGATTGATTGATGAATTGTTATTGATATTGACTGGTTGATGGAGTCACATGTGTGCAACTTAGTTGAATATAATCCTGGACATGTACTTGTATGGTTTTTATATACATACACATGCATACTATATATATTTATATAAATATAAGATAAA
>SCDT01000594.1:0-32341 GCA_004143765.1 Drosophila melanica | reverse complement strand
ATATACATAATTAAACGCAAAACAAATTTCTGGTTCCGGCCTGTGAACCAAGTTCCGAAAATCGACGCTATCTGTCCGTTGCTAACTTGTCGCACATATTAATTATCCACAGCTGACGGAGTGTGCGGGCGGCGGGCGCTAAAAAGTCAAAGTGTATGTGTTTTTTTTTCGTTTTTGTGTCTACTAACAAAAGTGCATTTGTGTATTAAAAATAGCAACAAGGCTGACAATTAATGCACTATTAAATGCAATTTTAACGTCGGACACAATCAGGGTAAAAGGTACGTATCAAAAATGCACAACACAAGTGAATATTTATTTATTAATTGGTATTAATGCTGCTGCTGCTGCGGTTGTTGTTGTTGTGCGCATAGCAACGCAAAGCTTTCCTGCATTCACTCAAACTTCATTTCCCATCTTATAAGAATGAGCCGCAGCAGCAGTGAATGCTAATTATGTGCAGCGCTATTGTGTGTGTGAGTGTGTGTGCATGCGTGTGTGATGCTGCTGCCGCCTTTCATTTTCAATTAAGTGCCGTGCAATTTACGCTTTTCATTTGATTCGTGTCCCCCACAACCGGCACCAAAAAACTCAACGTTTCTATTTCTGTGTTATTTCCCATTGCGAAACGCGCCCAAAAGTTCCTGTTTTCACTCAAAACTCGTAATATTTTAGTGCGTGTGCAAGAGTGGGAGAGAGCGGGTGAACGGGTAAGCGTAGTGGCTGTGCATGTGCGAGCGAGAGTTAGTTTAGCGGCAGCTGCTGTTTCTCTCTGTCTGTCTGCATGTCTTAAATTTGATTTTTCGGCCCTTGTCACGTACATTATTCTTTGTTATGCACTTGCCAATGCCACCCCCTCTGACCGTCGTCTTCTTTATGCTTTGTCCATCTGCGTGCTTTAAATTAAAAGGTTGCGTTGCAGTTTTTTTTCTTTTCAATTTCATTGCGATGACTCAAAGCTGCTCTATGAATGAGATTGTGTTTGGCTGCGAGCGTGTGTGTTATTTATTTATTGTTTTGCACTATCTGATATATTTCGTAAACACCTTCAAGCTTCTTTCTTATCATTAATGCAATAAATAAAACTTAAGCAAAACAAAAACGATGCACATCCTTTTTAGAGGCGCTTCCTTCTAATTCGCTTTTGGTTTTGGCTTATTTGGCTTATTTTGGCTTTGCTACATGCGCTTGCTTCCGGTAAAATTTAACTTTAATTTTGCGTTTAAAAATTAATTTTTGTTTTTTACATTTTGGCTTTAAATACTCTGCATATTATGAGCATTATTTCGATTTTGGTAAGAAATTATTTTTTAATTTATGGCTTTTATCCTATATTTGACAATTTTGGTGCAGAAATTCATTTTATTCATTCATTAAAAATTGTCTTTTGTTGACTTCACTTGATCAAAACAAACACAGAAGGAAACCATTTCTATAATCATATTAATAATCCAATATCCATTTGTACGCATAATCAGCAAATTATGTTTAGATAGCACTTTAGATTTTTTTGTTATTATTTGTGTCTTTTGTTATCTAAGCAAATCGCTTTTAAAATGGGAAGCAGCACCGAAACTTAAACACTCTATGTTCCATTATCTAAAAGTGGCTTTTGCATAGATGAAAGCATAATCCCTGGGAGATCAGTGGAATCAGTGTTGCGTCATCCATTGAAACTCAACATTCTGTAAGACTCAACAGGTTTTTTCAAACACTCGATTTCCAGGTAATAAGGTGGTATAAAATATTTAGCAACGTTAGTACTCTTTTAGTTCCCGTCGCTGTACATAGATCCGTGTTGAAATATATACTTTAATTTATAAGTGTGCCTGATAATACAGTCAACTTAGGGTCAATACACTAAGCATCCAAACACGATTCTTTAGATCGATGTACGTGTTGTTTAAGTCTTTGTCTTGATCGTGATCATTTTATTTATTTCTTTGCTGCCTCTTTTTTATGATCAGTCAAGCTTATATTTGTTCTATTCGTAAGCAGCTTTTTACAACTTCAACAAACTCGGCTTAACAACTCCGCTGGGTAAAGGACATCTTCTGATTTGTATTATTTGTATACATCAAATCAAAACGAAGTCCTAAATTTGGCTCATTAACTTGAAAGCATGTTTTTTGTTTCATTGGTTTCTTAGAAAATTAAATTCATTGAAAGTGCCTGATAAGAAAGTTGCTGCGAACCTTTCATCGATAAGGGTATTCAAATGTCTGCTCTTTCCCGTTTGTTTGTTTTTGTTCTGCTAACCAAATTGCGCGCGCGCCCCACGCTTGTGTGTGTGTGTGTGCGTGTGCAAAAGAGAAACTCTGGCATAAACTAAATTATATTTGTATACACTGTACTGAAAAAAGAGTATACTGGTTTCGTAAAAACAAACTCTTCGGAACGCATATTATATATCCCGATAAAAATAACGAATGGATCTTGCCATGTTCGTTTTACTGTACATCAATTTAAATTTCTAGCTTAATTTTTATAATTGAGTTCTTTATGAGGATTCTTCTTTAGCACTATTTATCAATAGCTTCCACTTATTTGTCCGAAATAAATATCGATCGTTTGTGTTGTTTTATTTTTCGTATTCTTTACTGGCCTGAAGGGCAAGAAGAAGCAGAGTTCAAGTACGATATACACAGTTTACAGGGTAACTGCTGGGCGGGCACTCTCGACCAGCTCGCGACCCAGAAACAAAAAGTGGCAACAAAGTGCAGAGCTTGTTGTTCGATTATGATTCAGAAATTGGAAATGCCCCGTTAAATATATATGCATGTTTGTATGTATGTATTTATATTTTGCGTTGCTAAATTGAAAATGTTATTGAAAATCAGTTAAAGCAAAAACGTGGCGTATGAGTAATATGCAAAAATTTCAACTTTCGGGAATTTTAAAATACATCTACCCACATTTGTGTATTTGAAACAGTTTGAAGCGATCGCCAGCGATCCGAAAGCGCGGACATGAACAAGGCCGGCAAGCACATCCAAAACGGAGGCACAGTTCTCGCCGACAACAACATCACAACACAGCCAAATGGCAATCCGACCGCGAATGCGAATCCCTTTCTGTGCCCAACGGCTTCAACAAATGGTTCAGCCACCAGTCCCATGAACGTGTTCAATTCCATAATGAGCTTCCTGCCGGACAATCGGCCAATCACCTCGCTGCACATCGTCGAGGACTTTGAGCGGTAAGTCGAATTATTCAGTTCAAAATGTGCTGACAAATGCGTAGTTTTTTCCTTTAACCTTCCAACAAAAAACAAAAAAATCAAATTTCACTGCTTCTTTTACCGGCAACTTTACTCTCTTTCACAGTCAAACTTTGTAAAGTTAAGTCAGTACCCTAAAAAACTTTGCATTGAGTAATAGATGACATAGGTCGGTCTATTTTGGTTCTTTCTTCGCTGTCTCTGGCTCTCAACCCTTTCTTCCGTTCTCTCCTTTCCCTGAACAAGTTATAAGGAGAGTTTAATTAGTTGTCGGAACTATATGATAAACTATTAACACAAATCGCGTGCGTAGTTATTGTATATGTGTGAATTCAATTATTACCATAAAATTGGGAGAAACAATCAAAAGCACGACTGGGTACCTTATCGGGTATCGGCTATATAACATATATACATATACTATACATAATATTGCACACAAGTTTTGCGTCTCGTGGAATTTAAAAAGCTGCAGAAGTTATTTAAGAAAATTTTGCCTTGTTCTGTGGTCTTGCCGCTTTATGTTAATTGCCTAGAAAGGCAATGCAGACCCCTCCATGCGATTCTCATAAATTTAAATAATGCCTGCAGACCATCGCTGTTTTCAGTGATTTTTTATTTGAAAGTTCGTTTTAAAAATTTGTTTTCTCTCGTTTTCAATATCGCTCTCTTCTCGTAAACTCTTTATATCTCTTTCTTTCTCGCTCTCTTACCCTTTAACTTAACCGCTCTATTATTTACTCGTTCTCTCTCTCTCTGTCTTTCCTTGTCTTCATTGCACTCTCTCTCTGTCCTCCTTTCGTTCTCTCTCTCTCCCTCTTTATTTCGTTCTCTCTCTCTCTCTTTTTCTCTTTGCGTCACTCTCTCTTCCTTTCCTTTTCTCTCTCTCTTTTTGCGTCACTCTCTCTGCCTCTTCCTTTCGTTCTCTCTCTCTCTCTCTCTCTCTCTCTCTCTCTCTGTCACTTAATCTCTTTTCCTTTCGCTCTCTCTCTATCGCTTTTCTCTATTTCTCAATCTCTCTTTCTTACTCCCGCTTTCTCTTCTTTTCTCTCTCTCTCTCTCTTCTTTACTTTCCCACTCTGCTTCTCTTTAGAGCATTCCTGGGCAGTTATTATTCCATTGCAAATTTCACTAGTTGTATTAAACTCTTGATCTCTTCAATGCGCACTAACAAGTGGCCCATTAATCGAGCAAATGTCATAACCTCAATTAAATTCAATTGTCTGTATTTTTTTTCTCTTTGGTGTATGTGTATATATGTAGCTGCCCTAAGAACTTTAATGCCATACATCGGACATATGACCAGGATGCAGACGCGGATCTGTGGCGTGAAACTAATATACTCTTTGGACGCCAGACCACGCGCTATTTGTGCCTATCAAAATCTGAGGGTCTGCCCGAATATGTCGTGGAGACGCTCAAGTAAGTGCAGACATATTAACTTGTCTTTACGTATGTGCATATATATGTGATTTCTGATTCGATTTCTTGCTTGCAGAGTCATCTCGGAGAAGGTGCAGCCGCCAAAGGAATTCTCGCTGCTCTCTCGCACCGCTGACACCGATCAGAAGGCGTGGCGCAAACGCCAAATCGCCTATAAGCTGTCGAAACGTGGCACCGTCATGAACGCCGTTACCGATGTAATACTCTGCTCCAAGCTCAAGATAGCGCCCGACGGCTTCCGGATGGCCGGTGAAATCAACGGCTTACTGATCTGTTATAAAACTTGTGCCGTACCGTGTCGCCTGCCCCCACCACTGCCCTGCCCCAACAGCAGCAGCAGCAGCACCACCAGCTGCAGCAGCTTTGACTTGGAGCAAGAACTCAATCGTGTCAATTTGCATGGCCGTGGCGCACGTGGGCCGGTGAGTGAGAGAATTTATAATTGATGTTGCGAGAATGGGAGATTCAGATTGAGTTTCACTATTTAAAAGAGTTGGCTGCTTCGATTACTTCACAAAGTTAACAATTTAAGTAAGGAAGAATTTGTTAAGAAAACCAAAAAACTCGTTGAAACGAGTTATCTTAAAAATTAATTTAAAGGTATTTAAGCGTATTTCAGGGCATATAAGAAAGCATGTGGTGCTTAATTTAAGAGTTTCCAAAATATCTGTAGATGTATTCGTCAATGGTAAATTTGAAAAAAAGGGGGCTCAATTAAATGTAAGAGTTTCCAACGAATATATATATATAAATATCTATCAGAGAAGTCTGAGTGTATTCATGGAAGACTTTCAAGCAATATAAGGTAAATTTAAGGAATCTAAAAGTTTTCCAACTACAAAAGGCTTTCCTAACATTCCATAAAACCTGAAGATATACATTTTTTCTATGCGTTTCTATTAAATTTGAAGTTTGAAATCTGTTGAGCAGCTAACGATAAGAAAATATGATTACGATTTAGGACTAGGAGTTGTAAAAATGCTGAATCTTATTAAAGCTTCAGGATTGCTTGTTGAAAGCCAGAACTCGGTGTTGACTTGAAACAAACAAATAAAAGCAATAATGATGCCTAACACTCTCAACTTCATTTCAAGTCTATGTATTGTTCTTCCGTTAATATCCATTGCTCAATAAAACAAACGCATTTTATTTGCAGCTGCCGAAACTGCCCGAACATCATGACTATGAGGAGATACAGGCGCACTATCAAGTTAATTCGCCACAGCGACCAGCGCCGCCGCGTCCAGCGTCGACATCAAAAATGAGTGCGGCCACACTTTTGGCCAACTTCACTTATGGCTCCAATTACGAACTGGAGGGCGTGCCATTTGTCATGAATACTGCCCTGCAACGACAGACCGAGACTGAAGTGAGTTTGCCTCATGTAAACAATTCAATATAAATAAACTGAATAAATATTCTTATTTAAATAGTTGCCCGAAATTCCCGAAATCTCAACGTTGCTGAAAGAACTTGACTATGATTTTCAACTGGAGCGTCAAATCTTGTGCACCATGAAATCCTCGGCCTCTAAGAATCCCTTCTTCAAGTAGTTTTAAAAAAAAAAAGAAGAAAAGTACGGCGCCCAATTATCCAAGATTAGGCAAGGATGAACAAAAAGAAAATCAAGCATTCACAAAAAAACAAAACCTAATTAACTGAAAATGTTTAAATGAACATTAAAAAAATGTACTTACGTGTATGTGAATGAATCATATGAATAGATTGAGTGTACTCGCATTTGTATAATCAGTTAGATATTCATTCGATTCTATTCAATTTGTTTCATTATGGTATGAATATATGTTCTTTAAAACGACCTCAGACCCATATGTGTGTATAGATAGATTCCTGTGCCTTTGATATATGTATCTAATTTCATGTAAGTATATTTATCATATATGCATTCAGTTGTTATCTGAGAAATTTGAGCATACATATATACATAAACATAAACATACATACATACATACATACACATATAGTACATATATTAATTAAACCCCAGCATTGTGATCGTGAAACGTATGTTTGTCATTATTATTTTTAAATTGAATACCAGAAATCAATAGATTATGAGATATATGTATACACACTCATATAAACACAAAACAATACTATGTACAACCCGCTGATAAAAGAAATATTTATATACACACATATATATATATACACACGCATACAAATATTTATTTAATTATTTAGTCTAATGTTAAAGCTGAACAAGTCAACGCGAAAGTCAGCAAAAAAAAAAAAAACAAGAAAAAAAGTATTGCAATACAAATGTGCATACAAATATATATCTATAGAAGTGCATATAAGCATATACACAATATACATATGAAACTAAGTAGGCCACACTTAAGCACTGTAAAACCAGTTGGTATTTTAATTACTGTATGGTACTTAGTTCTAGAGACGCGTAGACTGTACGAAAATATGTTAAAAACAAATCATAGGCTCTTCCCCTTAAATCAGAATAATACCCCCATCAATACACAAGAAAATCATATAATGTTATGCAACTGTTCAAAATAAAATTATATACAACTATATGTAATCGCGCAAACTTATTTTTATAGCATATAAATGCATCGCACGATATTTCTTCAAGGCAAGGCACTTTGCGTAGCCTCATTTAGGTTATCACTGTACTCATTTTGTTTGCAACTGTTGCACGTCTTGTCAGACTTGAGTAAAACACATGTTTTCCGGCTAAATTGTAAGTATATTATTTATAACAATATTAATTACATAAATTTATAAACAAATTTTCATTTTCTCAGATGTAATTACTAAACTCAGAGAGTCAACAGTTTCGTAGAAAATTGTTTAAAGAACTACGGATTATTGACATAAATTCAATTTAAATCAATTGGAGAAATAATCTCTATGAAACAAAATGAATGAATACTTATGGAATGAAATTGATACAAAAAAAGGGGTGTATATAATTTAAAAAGTGTGTAACTTAAAAATAACCATATGCATATAATATTATAGTTTTTATAGATATATTTAGTTTTGTATATACAGTATAAATGTTATGTACAATAATCATACGTATGGCGGGCGTATATCCTGTCACGTTGTGCTCATCTCATCGAACGTTATCAGAATAAGTTATGAAATAGTAAATCCGGTTGGGAAAGCGTCTTCTTCAAGTTGCGCACGCTGAGGCGCTTTAATCTGCGATCGGCCGTGCATCTGTGTAGAGATGGTGGAGCAATGGGAGAGCAGTGCGGAACGGGATTGGGTTTAGAGGGGGAGGTCAATTTTTTTTTGTTTTTGTTTTGGGTGGGATTTTTGGTTTTGTTGACGTGAGTAATTAGCAACAAGCTTGAGATAACTTTATATAGCGGCAGCATCTTGCGAGCCGGGGTAAATATGGCCATGACGTGCATTATGCGCAACTGGGGAACCAATACGAACACCAACAACACCGCGGACACCAGCACCACAAGTACAAAAGCAGTTCGAAATGGCTTAGGGGCAGGGGCGGGTTGGGGTGATTGATGTGCGTGTGGCGCGCCACTTACTCGAATATGCGATTGTGGTACTCGATCATCAGCTTCACACAATCCGCCAGCGTTTCGCCCTCGCGCAGCAGCTCCCGGATGTCGTTCACGTGGACACCCTGTGGCACTGTGTGGAATATCGAGGGTGTTATCGATATCGATAGCGTTTCGGCGCTGATCTGCTGCAGCGGCACCTTCGTGAGTCTGCGGGTGAAAGAGACAGAGATGGTGAGAGTGAGGACGAGAATTAGGACGTATTTTTGAAAATTATATTTAATTGTATTATAGTGATTCGATGTCGATACTACACGTTGGGAGCATAAGGAGTTTGCCAAGTCTGATCAGTGTATCTTAAACAACAAAAGAGTTTTATGCGGAAACTAATTTTTGACAGTGAGCGTGGCCGACATTTTTCTGGTTGATCATTAGGTGATCATAAAACAATCTGTCAAATTTGGTGACTCAACAAAAGTTATGTAGGGATATTTTGGCGTTTTATTCACCTAGAAGATTGTGGACGTATCCAACAAAGTGTTCTTAAAGGAGGATCCAAACCTAGAAATTACTTTCATTACTAGGCTCTAGCTCCAAGAGATTGGAACAAGCTGGGCTCGATAGTTCGAGAATTTCTCAACGCTGGTGGCGTAAGCAGCATCCCAGCACAAAGTCGCCTAGAGTGCATTTCAGATAAAGGCATATCAATTTCTGTGTTTCAAAGAGTGTTCAACACTGATAAACCGAGCATTACGAGCCCTACTTTTATCCTGCAATATTCCAACTGGAAATATTCGCTATACACATAAAATGAGCAGGAATTGGAGCTCACCGATTGAAGTGGCCGAATAGGTAATCCATGGTATCGCGATTGATCTCCGGCAGAGAGCGTATCAGTCTCTTGAGTGTGTCCAGCTTCTGGTTCAGCTCGGTGAGCACTGTAAAAATTAGTAGGATAAAAATCGAATTTAGATCGAAAGGCCCAGGATCCCAGTCCAGTTATGACTTACGCCATTGATTTGGCGGCCCAATGAACGTTTTGGCCTCGTTCACGCTGATCAGGGGACTCTTGATCTCGCGCAGAAACAGCTTGAGCACGCCGGTTAGCGTGTGTATGTCGACGCCCGGCTGACGCAGCGCATCATAGTCGTTGTCATCGATCTCGAAGCGCAGCGTTTGGATCTTATTGTAATCGCCGCACTGCCGATAAATGCCCTCCACCGGCTGCGAGGAGCGTCGATACTTCTGCTCGATCAGATCGCAACAGTCGATGACGATGCGCGGCACCGTCCGATGCTGGTCGTGCTTCAGCACCAGCTCCAGTTCGGTGTCGAAGCAGGGCTCGTCGAAGAAGATGCGCTGTTCCCGCAGCGTCTCCACGCTGGGCCGGCTCTTCCACCAGTTGGCCAGATTCATCCAGGCGACCAGTCGGGACGGGCGCACCGGTGTGATACCATTGCGTTTGCCAGACGAACCAGATGACGACGCCGCCGCCGCCGACTGTTGGCGCTTATCCTGCAACAGCTCTGTTAGCTGGCGACTCATCTCGGCCAGTTTTTGCTCCAGCTCCTGACTGTAGTTGGCCTGCGCCTGCAGATCCTGCTCTAGCGTGTACATGCGCTGCTTGAGATTATGCCAGCGCCGGCTACAGGCGGCGCAGCACTCGCGATTGCCGTTACGTTCCCGCTCCCGCTGCGCCGGACTGCCCGCCGATGAGGAGTTGGACGAGCACATGTCCAGGCTGCCATTGGACACCTGCAGAGATGTCTCTTCTAGCAGCAGGCGCGTCAAGTCTCGCGTGCTGCTGCTCTTCAGCAGCGTCAGCTTGTTCGGCTTGCTGCGCAACTCGCGCAGCAGCACCACCGCCTCCGGACGACCGGCGCCGGCGACGCCCGCTTGATCCAGCCCATTGCTGGAGCCGACGGTGCTCTCGACGCGCAGCAGCGCCGTCGCTGTGGAGCTATGCGAGCGCGCGTAATGCGCACCGGATGCGCCTGACTGCGGCGTCGAGCGATCCCGGAAACAGTTCATCAGTCGCTTCGGTGGGTGGCGCCGTTCGTGGGCCACGTAACCAGCCGCGCCAATTATTATGTGCGCCGAGTCTGGCGAGCCAGGCGTCACTGGCCCATTGCTGGCCCTTGCCTGCATCGCAGAGCTTCGCTATCCGAATTCAAGTTCGACTTTGGCTTCGGCGTCGAGTTCGAATTTCGGTTTCGATTCGGTTCTGAGGCGCGGCTTAGCTGCAGCTTATCGACGCTCGTTGTCGTTGTTGTTGTTGTGCGTGCAAATGTGACAGCGTCTTCCTCATGCACCCACTCCTTCTGTTAGTCTCTCTTCTTTCCTCTTTGACTTTGACTTCTCAGGCTGCCAGCGTCGATGACGTCAGTGCAGCGAGCGACTTATCGTCGCGCCGTGGTGCCAGCTATGTGAAAACACTGGCCATATAAATAAATAAATACGACATGCTTATAAAATGCTTCATTGTTACGTTTGCTGACACAGTGAAGACTGCCCAAGTGCACAGCGATTTGCGCAAAGTAATTTACTCTTTTGTTTATAAAATAAACTTTGAGCACTTAAGATAAATAATTAATTTTGAATAAAAAATCTTGTTAAAATCTAACAAACTTTAAAAATATATTTATTTAAATAAAAGAGAGTAAATATATAGGCACAAAAATTGCCTTTGAAAAGTTGGGAGACATTTTGTTTGATAATAACAAGGCCAAAACTCTTTAAAAAATTTGTTTAAGCACCCAAAGTAGATGACATAAATTAAAATTGAAACAGTTTTACTATATTAAAAATTCAGAAAACATGAGTTTTAAAAGTATACTTTTTGTAATCCAAACACATTCTCTTCAGTTAAAAAAAAAAGCAAACAAACTAAATATATAAATACATTAAAAATAGAAACAGAAGCAGAAACTCATTATACGAGGCTCTACTGTAGCCAGAAAATGCCATTTCTACAAGAGAATATGCAAAACTGATACTATTCAATTTGTTGTAGGTAGAAAATATATATTCGCTTTTTTTGCAACTTAGCTGGGCTTCACTGTAAGCAAATTGTTCTGTGCCTACCTCTGCAGCCTTATGCCAAGTGCCAATTTCCGTTGGCCCTTAGCGTGCGTAAATTGCACCACTGTGCGAAATGCGTTTGCGGTTGTTATTTCTGCAACTTCTGGTTGTGGTCTGTCAGTTCTGTTCTGTTGCTGCCCGTTGGTCCGTGTCCAGAAAATATGACCAACTAAAGCGCGGTGGGATCGATCATGATTTCAATTCACATGCAGCTCGGATTTCCACGCGCTCTCCAACTGAATGCGAACTATTAAAATTCTTAGTGTTTGCTGGTCTCTTATCGGCGACGGTTGGTTCGCTTCGCTCGACCGGGCGAACCACAACGATAAGATAAAATAAAAAGAGGGGAAAGAAAAAAGAAAACAGAACGCGCACCAAAACAAACGCTTTAATAAATCCCAAACAACAAATGAACAGCGGGGTAGGAGTATGAGTACTTAGGTAGCTCCAACAAATTGGCGATAATGGGCTAAACAGTTGGCTCTGCCAGTTTACGTTCGCCCACCCCTTTCACCTTCCACCTTCTACCTTCACCAGCCACCGACCACTACCCTCAGCCATATCACACTGTTTACACTGTCTGCTAACAAAAAACAACTGTCGATCGATGGGCAGCCAACTATTTGGACTAACGGGTTATTTATTTTTTTTTTTTTTATTTCTGGGCTAATGGAACGGCTTATCGTTGATAGGGTATATTGGTAAGATGTGCTGGTCAAATCGATTGAGCAACGAAGATTATTTTATCCATACCATACATCTTTTTTAAAAAGTCATATAAATGTTATAGCTGATTCAGTACACGTCTCGATTTTGGTTTGAACCTCAATTTTTTGCATTGATTCCAAATTTAAGCAAAACAATTCACTTTCTAATTTAAATTTAAACATTTCAATTCGCATATTCTCAAAAATTTTTCAAGATCTTCTGCTCAAAACTCACAGTTTATATTTGCAAATGTTTAAAAAATTAACATAAACCATTTTTTTTTTGTTTTTTTTTTTAATTTTTAACATTTATTTAATAAACATCGGTTAGACAACAATGACATGTATACAATATTTATGTTTGACAATTTGATCATTATATGGTTTGAATTAAGTTTCCCTTTTTACCAACTAGGTAGTTAATGGTAAAAATTGCCTTAATACAAAATACATTTCTTATAGTCTACTTATAACACCTATAACCGTAGTCCAATGATACATTTGGTTGGAACTACTCATAGCCAATAATTGTCCTGTTTTGAGTTTTGTTCAACTTCACAAAAATAAGTGTAGCATACTTTTAGCAGCTGTTAAATAAATTTTGAAATAAATTTTTATAATATCACATTTAAATTAATTAAGTACATAGTATGTTTACAGCCTTTTTCATAGAAAACTCTCTGAGCCAATGGTTTAAATTAAATGTTTATAAGTCTTAAATATAAGTTTAACTAATTTTATTTCAATATAAATGTAAATTGTTTCTTTATGATAATTTTGAGCACTTAAAAGATTTGAATAAATAAATTCGCAGTCACATATTCTTAAGTTTCTATCCACCAAAATTGTTGGTTTTTTATGGTCAACTACGCAAAAAATGACATATAAATATATTTTTCAGATATCTCAGTATAGTGCAATGGCAATATTTATATTAATAGACATGTATACATACATATATATGAATATATATTTATATTATTATTTATTTCTTCGCTGGTTGCTTGGTTTCTCATTGTGTGCAAATATGTAAACATTTATAGAGCTCGTTGATTATTGTATACGTATTAAATTTCACATCGATTTTTATAGCAAATTCGTTTTAAATTGTGCATTTAAGAAGAAGAAAAAAATTGATCAATACTTTAGGTACATTTGTTTTCAAAATAAATGTTGAGATTATGTTTAAAGTTGAGGCAACTTTCATAATACAAATAAAATCTCTTCATATCATTAAAGATGTATATATATATATTTTAAGTAAATTGAGATATCGCTGCGGCTCTCTCCTAATTGAGTTGTTTGCAAATCTGTTGCAGCTGCTGCTGCTGCTTTTGCAACCACTCCGTGCACCTGCCGTGCGTGTTCGTGTGAGTCTTGAGTCCGGCATATCGCGAATATATCTTGCCACAAATGTTGCATGCGTGCCGGTTGACGGACGAGTGGATCTCCTTGTGCTGGCGCAGGGACTTGGCGCTGATGAAGCTCTTCTGGCACACATCACACTCCTTGTCGCGCACATTGAGGTGCCCCTTGATGTGATCGTTCAGCAGCGACTGCCTGCTGAATACCTTGTCGCACAGATGGCACTTGGCCTTCTCACCGGTATGCCGATGGCGGTGATGCATGCTCTGATCTGTCGTATTTGCGGACCCCTTGCCGCACTCCTTGCAGGCCTGCTGAAAGCTGCAGTTGTGCCGGTTTAGATGAACGGAGCAGTTATGGCTGCGCGCAAAGCCGCGCTTACAAATCGGACAGACAAACGGAAAGCCGCCGTCATGCTTGGCGCAGTGCACCTTGTAGCGATCCATGCCGGAAAACACTTGGCCGCACTTGGGGCACCGGAACGGCGGCACATGCGCGTCCAGAAACTGCAGCTGCCGCTGGTACCGAAAAACAGATGTATACGGCTCTCCCTTCAGCTCAGATTCGAAGCGACGCAGCTTCTCCTGTATAAAGCTTTGGCGTACGCGCGATATATAGCACTGCAGGTCACTCTGCTCCAGTTTCTCCAACTGCAGCTCGCTGCGGCACAGCTGGAGCAGAGTCTGCTTCGCCGCCTCCCGCACACGCCGCAGCCGGCAGTTCATATCGTTCATATCCCAGATCTGTTGACACCGTTTGTAGAGCTCAATAAATTTTGCATTTTGTTCGCTTGTCAGCTCCGGAAGAAGCAAGCCATTCGCCGGATCCGCCAGGCTCTTCTTGCTGGTTCTGGTGTCCAGAAAACTCAACGGTCCGTAATACCAGGGAGCTGGTGTCTGCGGTCCACACTTATCATCCTGGCGGCACCTCTCTCGGTCATAGACAACGCGCAGCCCTCTGATATATTTCAAAATATGGTGGTCCTCGAGCTGCAGCTTGAATTGTGCGTTTAGGCTGCTCATGATCTGTGCCCGAGCATTGATGCGTAGCTTTTGGTTGCGATATTCCGCCAAGTCGGAGTCCCAGAGCAGACGCGCCTGCTTCACCTGCTCGATGAGCGCCAGCATGATGGGATGCTGGCACAGCCAGAAGTGTGCGGCATCCTCGGGCTGGAACGACCAAGAGAGAGAGGAGTGAGAAAGAGAGTTGGATAAAACAACAACTGGACTTACTTCTGTTTTTTGCCCCTCGTCGCTGCTGTCCGATATGGTGCTAGCGCTGCAGCTAGTCACATCAACATCCGCTTCCTCTTCTGGCTCGACTGCAGCAGCAACTATCTCATTGCGCTTTTCCAAAGGATCCAACCTTTGCTCCACTTCTGCGGTAGCCTCTGGCTGACTTTTCGTTGGCTCCGTCACCGTTTGCATTTCTTGGCTTATGGCTGCTACTAGGTCCTCGTCGCCGCTGTCAATTGAGATGATGTTAACGCTCCCGGTGCACATATTGAGCTCCGGTTTCTCATCTGGCCCGATTGTAGCAGCAACCAACATTTCGCACTTTTCCGAAGTAGCCGTTTGCATTTCTTGGCACACAGTTGCTGGCGGCTCCTTGTCGCCGCTTTCAAACGAGAGAAAACTGACGCTGCTGCTGCATATACTATATATATCCGATTCCTCTTCTGACTCGACAGCAGCAGCAACTGACAAGGGATTCAACATCGGCTCCACTTCTTCTGCGGTGTTCGTGGGTGTCCTCTGGCATGTCGTGGCTGTTCCTTTTTTGCACCGCTTTTTCTTCTTAGCGGCTGTTTGCTCCTTGTCGCCGCTGTCATTCGAGATGGAGCTAACGCTGCTGCTGCATACAAATAGCTCCACTTCCTCTTCGGGCTCGACTGCAGCAGCACCAGCAGCTGCTGCCAATCCTACTGCGGTGTCCTCTGGCTGGCATTCCGTGATTGTACCTTTGTTGCGGCGCTTTTTGATCCTAATTGGCTTCACCACTTTCGCTTTTCCTTGCATTTGGCCGGCATGTTTCTTTAGCCAATGCTCTGTGAACTCTCGGAAATTCGCCGTCAAATGATCGCAGTAGATGCAATTGAAGGCAAAGTTGCCTCCCTTGCACTTGCATTGCCACACAATGTCGCCACACCGTGCATAAGGAGGCAGCATCTTGTCAGTTAATATAAATCTGATTTAATTCTTTAAAAATTGTCACAATGCTTTATTGTATTGACCAGATACAAATATGGACGAAGGTGATAGTGAACAGATGGACTTTAAAATATTTGATTTGTGATTAGCAGATTGTCGATCGAGCAGGGGATCTTTAGGTAATACTAAGTTCTTAAGTTGATGATATATTAAATATTTATGGCAGTTGAAAAATTAAATATTAGACGGAGCCAATTTATGAATTTTTGCATTTATTACAGATGTGAGTGTCGGTCCCGTTAATTTTGAACATAATGTTTTTGTCTTATGTATGTTCCCTCAAAAGTCTGTTTAATCGTTTTAACTTTCCGTTTAAAAAATATGCAAAGTTTTGTCCTTTTCTTTTCGATAGTCTTTTTTAGTCATCTTACACTCTAAATTGTTATACTAATTTTTGTTTTACAAGAACGGAGTTTGATTCTTAATTTTGTACAACTTTTATTGTCTTAATTTTTAATTCTAAAAAGTTTTCAGGCTTTTTTCACACCCTGCAGCTCTGCTCCAACTGACGACAGGAAACTATTTACCTGTTACACCTGTTTGGTTTTGGAAGTTATTTCATTGATACCTATTCCAATGCTCGTTGTGATTGAGGCATCACTAGATGTTAAGTTCCATCCTGTGTCTATGTATCCTTATATTATGCTAATTAATTGTTTGTTTTAGTCAAAAGAGTTAAAAAAAAAAACAGTTCAATTTAATTAGGACTTGTGTCTCTACCCACAGTAACTAGTATATCGATTGGTAACAGATTACTGCGCCTATGCTTATCGAAACAAAGGGTCGCTATGCAACAATAATTTCATCCCAAAAATGCTTTCGTTAAAATGCTTATTTGCATTGTTGTGCAGGCAATCAAAATAATACATGCATATGTACATATGTTTATATAATCATGCATTTTCACATCAAAGAGGTAACGTACTAAATAGGATTTGGTTAATTGCTGCCAATTCATGTTAATTAATTGTTTAAGTACATGTTTTTGCTGCACAGATGATTGACGTAGACGCTCTCTCATTCACACGCATTTTTATAAAAGAAATTGATTTTTTAAATTTATCAATTTTCGATGCACAACCAATCTGAAGTATAGAACATTATGAAAATGGCATCAAATCAAAAAAAAACTGTTGACTGATTAACGAAGCTTAGATTGCATCCAAATTTGAACTGTAATTTACAACTAACGCATTACCGGTTGTTTTTCAAGTCAATACATTCTGTATCAAATTACATTTCGTTGAGTGAGTAAATGTTAAATTTTATTTTCGTTAAGCACATAACATTCGTTAAGTCCTAAATGCAACAGAGCACTTTGAGCAGAACATAGGCATCAATGTTAATTAGCAGACGCTGCTAAACATAAATTAAGTTACAATTTGTTGTTGTTTTTTTTGCCGTCGCAGTGCAAGCACGTCGGTAACGGAAATTCTCGTCAACATTTTTCGCGCTCTACGTTTTTACGGCGCCTGGTCGTCGTCGCCGTCGCTGCCAACATCCTTAAGCGCAGCGGCGTCGCATCAAGCAAAACACGAGACCAAAACTAAACGTAATCCCTTTTTAAACTTTAGTGAGAAACAAAAACTAAAAACCACGAAAAGGAATACATACATATATATATAATAAAAAGAGACTGAAAATATGCTGCATGTTGTACTTATAGTTGAACTAAATTTCATGCGTCGCCGTTAAGCTATGCTTTGCCGTAGTTGTTGCTATTGCATCTCGTTTGTCAATTGTATTATATTAATATTACTTAAGTTAATTCCGTTTATGCGTGCCAGTGTGCGTAAGAGCGTGGTTGTTGCGTGTGAGTGTGTGTGTGTGTTGTCCCGGCTGCAAAACAGACGCCGACACTGCACTGAAGAAGCTGCCTCTGTTACAGCAACAAGAACAAGGGCAAAACAAATATGAAATAACTGCAAAGCAAACACGGGGAGAGAACAAAACAGCACAGAATCAACAATATTAACGCACAACAGCAATTAATATTGCAAAAAAAGCATTCTTTTTTTTTTTTTTTTTTTTTCATTTGTAGTGCTTGTTATCCTTAGCGTGTCTCTCTCTGCGTGTGTATGTGTGTGTGTGTGTGTCAATGGCTTTTGCCGCTACTTACTTACAACCCCTGCATACTTTGTTTTTTTTTTGTGTTGTTTTTTTTTGTTTCTTGGCGGAATGACGCCAAAATTTTCGGCTTACAGTTCTGCCATATGCACACATAAGGCGACACATATACAACATAACACACACCCACACATATAAACAAATATGTATTTGATGATTTTTAGGTATTTCACAATTCCTATTAAACTCGTTAACGAAGTGAAATAAGTATAATGCGTTTGTGCAATGTCCGTCATGCTGTCCATCCTGATGAACCAAATTTTTTCAGCGCTATTGAAGATAGCGACATACAACTTTGGATATACATATGCTTGTAGTTATCCTCTTCAGACAAAGTGTTAAGATTTTTGTGCCACGCCCACTGGGAGGCTGGCAATTCGATAGCATTTCCACAATTTACCGCAATTTTAAAGATAGAGTCACCAAATTTGGTTTGTATATATGTAGCTGTTGACCTCCGGCTGCGCCCCCTAAAAACTCTCCCTCACCAAATTTGGGATATATTTTTCTTAGAAGCTCCTTCAGAGTAAAAAATAAGTAATAATAGTAAATAACTGGTCACCTCCTTTCGACATGTAAAGCTCTCGGACCCTCATATTTCTCTCATATTTCGTACACCCTTAAATTTGTCAAAACTGAACCGAATTTCATGTTTGATCGCATTCTGGTCCTGATTTTTCATTTAGATCGATTCCCAATTGAAAGTCAGTGCATTTTTGAAAGAACAAATTTTTTGATTAGTTTTTAGTAATTATTGAAATTTTATTTATTTTTTGAAACTCCCAACAAAAACCGAAAATTTTTAAAATATCAATAATAATTAAGAGCGTAGACGAGTATAACGCAGTCGGTAATGCCGGACTGCAGCATTCTTACTTGTTTTTAATACATTTTTTCTCTGGTTGAGGGGGAGTATAGGCCATTGTCCTGCCGGCTTCTACACAAATAGATTCGCCCAAGAGGTCATAAGTTTAACAATAGCAGCTGCTTTCACCATGTAAAAGCATACATATGTGCGGCGCCTTTTAGCCGGATGTGGCCCAAACGAGTTCTTAAGTTATTGCAGTTTTATACCCTGCAACCTACACCAATACAAATTGGGTATAAGCATGTTTGGTTAGTGCTAATAAGTAAACTGCCCTCAACTTTGTCTTCCAAAAAAATCATTCTATGTGAATCTGATTTATATTCTGATCAGGACTGTAGCAGGATATAAAATCAAATCGCATAGCAATGTTAAAAAATATCGAAGCATCGATTTATCGATATTAATGGCAGCGGTATTTTCCATGTTTAAGTCAATAACCTTTTTCCCGATATATTGATCAAATCTGTGTTTATTTCCGATTAATATTAATAGAAGAAAGTTAAGCCTAGGCACATTTTATTAATATACATATTAAGACAGGTTTCTTAGCATATCTCAGTTTAGAAGTGTTAGAATCACACAATTTTCTTAAAGCATAATTTACATTTTGAAATCCCTCTCCCATTGGTTGTAAAATTGAGAAATCGTCATTCAAGTAATAGAGCATTGCACTTACATTGGTTCAGGGTAAATCCTAATCGGGTATTCCCGACTACAGTACGTTTGTGTTTTTTTTTTCTTAGTGATCTACAGCTCGGGTTTAGGCTATCTCCAATTCATGAATTTTTTCTGCATTTATACTTCTGGGAGATGTCAACATTCTCAGTTAACTATTTTTTTTTCTCACATTACTCATCGAATTGGTTGAGTCTTAATATTTATATGCAATTCGATCTTGAGCTATTTGTCCATATAATCTTAAGAATTTTACGTTTATGTCTGGATAATAATAAATAAATACTTGAAGAAGATATCTATGTGCTACGTCCCAGCCGCCTCTTTTTTTTTTACATATAATAGGAAAAACTTAATATAATAGTAACAATAAAAATATTCATAAAAGCATTTTCTAATTTTCCGTTGGTAATATATCAGAATATATAATTGATTTATATTTTTATAGAAGCTGACTAATGGAATAAAAAAACCAGAGCTGAATGTACTTATTAAAGTGAGCACTATTATTACTATTATTTTTGCTTATTTTATTAAGGAATTACCGTATAATTTTATCTGCTATTCATCAAAATCCCGTATGCACTTTATCATATCACATTTTATTATATGCTATTAAAAGCAGCATTACGTTTACATATATTCGTATACAGACATATGCATCTACCAATGTATTCATATGAGTTTTTCAATAGTGTCGCCCGCATAGAAAAAATATTGTTCTTGACTTTTTGCTGTTTTGTTTTGGTCGGTAATTTAAATTGATTTTTTGTTTTCATGATTCCCGCTGGTAGCTCGAAGTTCTCTTTGGTGGTGTTGTTGTTGCTGTTGTTGCTGTTGCTGCGCTCGCCAAATAATCATGGTAATGCAGTAGGGCAAAGAATGCGCCGCAAAACGCACGCAATCTCCCCATCTACCTGTCTCTCGCTCTGCCAAACTTACATTTAGCACTCGCTCCCCCTCACACTAGCAGGCATAGTAATTTACAGTGGTGTCCATTTAAAGAGCACAACAATCAGATTGAATTTACGTTAGAGAAGAGCGCGTGTCGTGCTGTCTATTTAAATCAAAGTTTATTTAAATTGATTAATTTTTAATTTTTTTGATTACACCTAATTAATAGTTTTGTTTCCTTAAAAATAAGATTAAAAGAAAATAGTAAAAAGCGAATTCAGTTTTTGAACAATGTTTGAAACTTCATATCGTGTTTGTGTGTGTTTTTCCATTGTACACGCGCTCATTTCTAATGGAAGTAGCTGCATATTTAAGTTGAACTTTATATTGCCTCATTGCAGCTGAGATCAGTGTAACATAAAAGAAAAGACTGCACCATTCTGCCTTGAGGGCCGCCGAGGGAATACGTACGTAAGCTGCAACAGACAGAGGAGAGGCACAGGCAGAGCAAGATCACGAAAGAGTGTGAAAAGTACAAGTGAAAAAAACAAGAGACAGCCAGTCGCACATTCCACTCACAATGAGCTCGTATCTGGAACTGTTTGGACTGTTTGTGGTGCTGATGTTACCATTTCTTTACGAGACGAATCACATATTCCGTTATTATTTCAAATTTCTAATCTACTATGGGATAGTTTCATTCAACTCGATCATACTGATCCCGGCTTTTCTCACACGGCCCTGTGATGTGCGCAATTTACTGTGAGTATAAAAAATAAATAAAATTATACAAATATTTGCGTTATTCTCATGATTTTGACAAGCAAGTTATGAAAATTCCCCCATTTAACGAATTGTATAATTGTAGTTAGATTTTTATTAAAATGTATGTTATAACAAATCCGTTGTGTCTAGTTTCTGAAACTTTCAAGGCAGGTTACAAATTCGAGGAAATTTTTAAGTAAATTGTTTCTGCATATGCTTGATATAATCGAATGTGCCGTTACTTACTTACCTTAATTGTTATCACTGGGAGCGGGGAAAAACACAAATGATAAACAAAATCGTAAAATCAATATAGCACTAAAACCAATTGCACATTGTCGAAAAAAACATAAAGTCAATTATTTTTTATATATCGTTGTAAAAGTTTGTTTGCGTATGTTCATGGATTGTTAGACTTGCTTTACTGTCGCACCTGCGAGTTAACTCAAATCAAGGTCCTACCCAGATATAATAATACATGTTTGTGGTCAACGAGTCACGCTTTATATAAGTTAATTGCAACCGCACTCACCGTATTGTCTCACCCACGCTGTTGGCTTATCTAAACATATACGTACGTAGATATATTCTGGAAACTTGAGCTCGAAAAATCGGTTCATGTTAGTTAACAAATCGTATTTCTTTGATTACGTGGGCACTCTTGACATTTAGACAGACCAGTGGGCGGGGTATTTAATTGCAGCTTGCTTCAGCTCTTTGAAAATTGATTTGGGAAATAGTCTCATTAGTATCCCAACTGCTAAGTAACTCTTTTAAGTTATAGTTTAGGCATTTCTGGGTTTAGGAACCTACGTTTTATTTGTAACTTTAAGAAACGTTTCGATTATTCATAAATTTTTATGTTTCGGTTCGTGTCTTGTCCGATTTAAGTAGCCCTAAATATATCATATGTATGTCATGCACGGAAAAATATTTAGATAAAAAAGTTCTTGATCTTAGTTATTTTTTAAAATCATTTTGAACAGTTTTATATTTTTTGATTTAAATATAGCCCTAAGCTTTATCTCGTCTTAACCCCTTTCTATTATTGAAAAGTCTCTTATAACGACCTCTAGGATTATATCCCACACCTCAATTTAAGTAGAAAATGAGAATGTAATCAATATATATTTATGTTTTCAATTTGCACAATATTAAGTCAACACACACTAATCACTCAATCCATTGATAAGCTTGAATATCTATCAGGACACAATTTTTCAAAACGATTTAAGCAGAAATCTAGCTATACTACTAACGAATTTGCAAAGTCATCGTCATCGGTGCCTGATCAATTATTGAGGACATAATGTAGCTGCTAGGAACAATCGGCTCTCAATTGAGTAATTGTATAGTTATGTCTGTTTGCAAACGTAACTCTGAACTGCATAGTTTATTGTCTAGCGTGCGCCTTCCCCCTCTCCCCCCTTTTGCACTTTTAATCGGACAATGCGCTATATACACAGTGATTGGCCCATATTTGTGCTTCAAATTGAAAAGCTACTCAATGCTATGACCTTATTTATTTAGTTAGTCAACTGACCATCAATATTTATTTGTGCTTGCACTATTCGAGACACCTGCAAATTGCTGGTGGGGGTGGGGGATGGTGGATGGGTGTCTCATTAGCTGAGGGCTTCAACGCGCCTGCAATCGAAGTCGGCGCCCTTAAGTATTCCATGTGCTGACCATAGGTGTGTGTGTGTGTGTGTGTATGTGTGCACATATTTGGCCCTGCCTGCGCCATGTGCGAAGTAAGCATGTGGTAAAGAACAGTGGGTTAGCCTTGTGCCGGTGGTGGTGCTGGCGGGCTGTTGCGGGTGGGGTGGTGCGATTGACACGTGCCGACCCTATGCCAAGGGTGGGTTAGTGGGCCATCCGACTGGGCCCTATGCCGCTTGGTTTGCGGTGCACGCTATTGCCAACTGGTAATTTGGCGAGGTCGCCGGATTTAGGTGTTCGACTCGGGCCTTTCGCACGTTTTTCCACAAATTTATATATACATTATATATATTCACATATATTTCATGATTGTCAAAATTGGCCTGCGACTCAAAGTGCATCAGCTGCAGTCGTATCGATTGCTTGGCCATCACTCCAAAAATATGTATATATATTTTCGATATAGCCATGCGGTACTCCATGTTGGGCTTTAATTTATTCTAAGCCAATGTCCAAACCTAACTGGTGTCGTTGCTAATGATACCCTTGCTCTGGGTATTCAAATTAATACACGTTATACGAAACGCGTAATTACTGACATTTTCAATCATCAAAGTTCGGATATTAATATCGGGCAAAACATTCAATTAACTCTCATATCGAAAATAGAAGTAAATATAAATATCGATTAAAATCGATATTCATCAGTTAAATTCCACGCAAATAAAGTGGGGGAAAGCAATTTACGGGATGAGAATATTTTCTGAATTATCATATCAAATATTGAAGTGAATATAATATCGTTTTTGACCTCAATTTCGTATCAATACAATATATTCGTACTCTTGATCGACGGATTGATACTCAATCAATATAATATAAATATAAATATAAAATTTTAAAAATTTTAAACTTACATTGTTTTACGAATATATCTTGATTTTTATCACTAAACAGACAGTTATGAGTTTATTGTATATACCTAAAATTTTTTGTAGCACAGAATACTAAATTAAAAAGGCTGGACAAAAGGGTATTTAAACTTCGGTAATCCAATGATAAATGCGCGCAGTAGTCTGTGACAAATATGGAATGCACCACATGGAAGGTAATCCGAGTTGGCTGTCCGCTCAGCTCCCCCTTCAACCTTGTTTTTGTTTGCAAAATAAAACCCATAGATCTTTAATTTTTGCAAAATGTATTTTGCATTTTAATTACTGATTGTCGCATTTGTCGCACGAGAGATCTATTGAGCGATCTATTGAGTGATCTATTGGCTGATCTGGCTATGGTCAGGGTCACCTCTCGATAAACTGCAATAATTTTGAGTGGTGCGGTCCGAGCCCGTTCAGCATTCCTCCCCAGCAGCTTTAGTGTGCTCCCCGATCGCAACGAGAATCGCTTGATGATTGGGTTTTTTTTTGTGCCAATAATCTGTCTTTTGACGGTATCTTTGGCTATTTGTAGGCTGCGTTAAAAAATAAAATTATTAATGCTTAGCCCTTTTTTGTTTTCTAATGTTTCTATCGAAGTTAATTCAAGTAGAAAATCAGTCTAATTTGACCAGTTGAATATGGTCAAAGTGTGAAATGACAAGTTTGTCAACTTTGACAATGAAAACAAACATGCATAAACGATTATTTAACTGCATGTTAAATAGTATTCTATGTTGACCACCAGCTAAAGTGCGTGTCAACCCCAATCTCAGCCCAATTGAACTTTACCTTTTTTTGTCCCAAGTCATCAAATCCTGAAGTTAATCAAATTATACTCCCTAGCCATTTGCGGGGCTTTGGCAAGGATTGTATTTCTTTTGCTTGCAATCGGCACATTTGCATTGGTTGTTGTGATTTTGGGCACTTTGTGGATTCTGCTGCTGGGTTTGGCGTTCGCGACGCAGCTGTCTGGTGGCATCGAATGCGGTCATCTCGTAGCTCTTCGTTGCCCCCTGGCGATGCCGCTTGAACAGCTTCCGGCGGTCAATGACAACGGCGCGTTTCTTTAGCCACCAGTTGAAGTCCGGCGCGATAAAGCGCTGTTTGGCCTGGAACGTGTCGTGGCGCAGAAACTCGTTCCGCTCCCGCAGCCATTCGCGCCCGTATTCCCAGCCAAGCAGCAGACTCATCTGCGGTCGCTCCGTTTTCCGTTCGAACGAGGCAACAAACAGCTGCGGCTTTCGCTGTCCGTCGTCCGGAAAGATGCTGCTCTTATTCGAACGCTTAATGGGTCTCGACCGCTCCCACGACGCTGCGGGCATCCTGCCAACAACAACAACAACAACATTGCAGTGTGCATATTGTAGTGAATGCGATATATATTTTATATTCCTCAGTCGCCGCACCTGGCAGCGCTTTACTTACTTGACGAACACGCACACTATGTCTGTTACATATTCAATTTCCTTTTAAGTTGTGTCCTTAAAGTCTTTCTCTGGTTACTTGATAGATATTAAAAGAGCACTGCGATTGCTCTCATTTTTATTGGTGATGTTAAATTGAAATGAATATCGATTTTGTAAATGCGATATGAAAATTTTATCGATAATTATCGATGCGTCGATATATCGAAAAAGTTTATCGAGTTAAAATCAGATCAATATACAGTGAATACATAATTGAGAGAGAGGAAGTTCAAAGGAAGAGAGAGAGAGCAAATGAGAAAGTAACATTACATTCGCTTAAAGATATCAACAATAAAATTTTTCGGATTTATGTTCTTATTTCCGACTACAAATTTAACTAGATACAATTAGTTTGTATTTATATATTTATATTATTAAATTAATATATATTATATTATTAAAATTGCAGCTGGGCGAGCACCTGGTGTCAGCGTGTCACAACGCTAATTGGTCTGCGCTGGGAGCTGCGCGGCAAGGAGCATCTGGAGAAGGATCAGGCCTGCATTATTGTGGCCAATCACCAGAGCTCCCTGGATGTGCTGGGTAATTCGAATTATCGATGCATTAAAAGCAACACTAATGAAATCTCTTAATTCCCTGGCAGGCATGTTCAACATTTGGCATGTGATGAACAAGTGCACCGTGGTGGCCAAGCGGGAGCTGTTTTATGCCTGGCCTTTTGGCCTGGCTGCCTGGCTGGCTGGTTTGATATTCATTGATCGGGTGCGCGGCGAGAAGGCGCGGGAAACGCTGAACGCCGTGAATCGTCGCATCAAGGCGCAGCGCATCAAGCTCTGGGTTTTCCCGGAGGGCACACGCCGCAATACGGGCGAGCTGCATCCATTTAAAAAGGGCGCCTTTCACATGGCCATCGACCAGCAGATACCGATACTGCCGGTTGTCTTTAGCTCGTATTGCACATTCCTCAACGACAAAAAGAAGATACTGAACGCCGGACGAATTGTGATCACCACGCTGCCGCCGGTCAGCACCGAGGGACTCACCAAGGATGACATCGATACGTTAATGGAGCGCGTGCGCGCCCAAATGAGCGAGACCTTCAAGCTAACATCCGCCGAGATGCTGCAGCGCTATAAACCGCACAAGCCGATGTCGCCGACGGTCGTCAACAGCGCCGAGGCAGTCGCTGCCGCCGTCGCCAACAGCTCTGGGTATGCGCAGCTGCATGTGGGCGCGGCCGCCTCCTATGAGACATATAAAAGCAGCGCCGGCAAGGCGACCATGCTGAAGACGCTGTAGGCGATCTTCGCTCTTTGGTCTGGGTTTCTATGGGTCGATATATATATATATATGTCTCTAGTTACCGTTAGCAATCTTAAACCTGTGACATTCACGTCGAGTGCGTCAGTTGAGACTTTTTATTATTTTCCTAGGCAATACACACATACCAAAAAAAAAAAAGAACAAGTAATAAGTAGAAGAAAGCACACTATGCAACACGATTTCCTTAAATGTCTTTCAATTGAATTTGTCCTTAAAAATCATAAATTGCTTTAAACTGCCTAAGCATTAATCAAGCTTTGATCTCTTGTATTTCCAAATAACTGTTTAAGCTTAAAATCTACATTTTGCTTTGTTTTCGTATATGTTCTTAAGAAAGCATTTATATTTTATTTTTCTTGTTTCTACATTTTTTATTTTTGTTTTGTAAGTTGCTTTTGATTTTGTTGCATAGTGTTATTATATATATATATATATACCATAATATATACAGCACATGCAAGCTATAACTCAAGTTACATATAATCAATGTATTAGTGAAATATTTCTATCGAATTTTTCCAACCAAATGCAAAAAAGCGTATTTTTTTTACTTAGACATACCAAAAAAAAAAGAAAAAAGAAAAACATACCAAAACAAAAAGTAAATTATTGCAACCAAAGCTATGTGAACATACTCTAACTAGAGGTTAGGGGGTCCAACAAATGCGTGGGTCCATTAGAAAAAAAAAAACGAGGAGATTTAAATAATTGCATTTTTATGAAATTCCCAAAACCAAAAAACGCTCTTAGAATTGCGCCCAAAATCATTTGTATATAGCCAGGAAAAAGGATATGGCAACTTGGGACATTGGAGAGCACATCAAAAGCTTTGGCCTGCCGAGCTTAAACTTTTACTTTGTATTATTAATTTAATCAAGTTCTGTGTTTTGTTCAATCGCTGCAACGTTTCATAGATTTTAAAAACGAACGAGATTTAAGATATTCAAAAAACTTCAACTACACATATTTCTGTAATGTAATCCAGTATATTATGTATTGTATACCTAACTAATATGTTAAACTTTACATTGTAAATACGATCAGAGCGAGAGGAAGATAACGAGAAAGAAGGAAAGAAAAAACAAATAATTAAAAGAGCAAGCTACTGTTTAGTTTAATGACAAATCATACAAAAATTAAATACTAATATTAAAAATACTTTTTTTTTTTTTGCTAAAATGATTTACATTTTTTCCTAACGGGAAGAGTTGGGAAAAGGTATGAAAATGGAGAAGATGCATGGAAAGCGAGAAAGATGGCTAACAGAGAAAGCGGCAAGATATGGGAAAGAAAGAGAGCAACGGCAAAGAATGAGAATGAAATGGAAAATAAGATATGGGATAGAGAAAAAATATGAGACAGGATGGAGAGAATTTAGAAAGATATGGGATTCAGAGGGGATTAAAATTAAATTATAAAGAGAAGGTATAGAATAGAGAGCGGTAAAGAATATATGAAATAGAAAGAAAGGGAAGCTATGGGTTAGATACAGTTGTGGGATAGAGAGGGACAAATAATATAATAAAGAAGGAAAACGAAACACGCTGAAGATGAATGAAAAAACTGTAGAGAAATAAGGAGCTTTAACTTGAAATTGATTTTAAACTCTGGAATATTTACTAATGCTCAGACTTCGACTTCTACACTATATTGAAAATAAATAAAATTCAGATCTCATTGTAATTCAGAAGGCGCTGTACAAGATTAGCCATCTGAACTGGGTCACAAATGGGAATCATGGCAAATGGCATAACTCCATGGAGTTGCCACAGCTTCAGACAGTGTCTGTTTCTTGTCTGGCTTGGGTAACTGTTAAATGAGGAAACTATTCAATTAATTTGTTTTGATCAAGCAATGGCAAGTTGAAAGGCCTTACAGGAAACGGCGGATTGCCAAGGTCTGAAATCGAGTTGCATACGGCATAGTGTGAAGGTCCGTCAACAATTGTCGGGATCTGGCGATACATTGATCCATATTGGCAATCGGTTTATTTAACTGGACATGATGATTCCATCCATGATGGATGGAAATGATCCTTTTGCAGCAAAGCAATTGCTTTGGTTCACAATTTTCAACTTCATTGGATAAGATCCCTGTCTGTTGCAAAAACAATTTGTATAAATATATAAATATTTATATTGTTAAGAGAAAAAAAATAACTTAGAGCGTAATAGAAAAATGTCTAAAAATAGCTATTCACTCTGTTTCGAATGTTTTCGGTTGAAACGATTTTTCTGAATGATACTTTTTGTGATTCGGAAGAAGTTTTTGAACCAAACCGGCATAATTGTTTGATGTTTTTTATACACTACATTTAAAAAAGTTTAGTTCGATCTGAGAGTTCAATTTAATTCCATTTCGATTTTAGTTAGACGTTCGTTCTTGTTTTCATATATCTAGTATATTATAACTGTGTGTTTTTTTTGTTTAGTAGGCAACGAGATTTACTTCAAACTTTTCAAGCAGTTGCGCGCAAGCAGTGCACTGCTTGCAGCGATTGAATTATTATCAGCCTGAAAGTATGTAATGTCTTTTAACTTTCTAAGATTACATTTGAAGCGAACTATTACAAAACAAGTGAGAAGGCTCTAGTCGGGGACGCCCGACTGGGAGATACCCTGAACGCTGCGATTTGTCTTCACAAACATTTTAACACGTTTGTATTTTTAAATACATTTTTAAATTCACATTTACGCACACAAATGCAAGCCGCACGCTGTTTACTCTTTTGACATCGCTGCGTTTATACAGATCAAGATTCAGAATATATATGCTTTATAGAGTCGAATATGCCTCCTTCTGCCTGTTACATAAATTTCCACATTTCAGGATATAAAAGGAAACACAAAAATTGGTTTCAAAATATGTAAAAATGTATTTAAAAACAGGCAATAGACAATAATAAAAGGATTCGGGCTCCCAAGGAAATGTGAAAGCAATCAACATTACAAACCAATACAAAAAAAATAAAAATAAAATTTGAAAGCAATGTAAGGCTATCCAATTGATTTCCTTAACTGTATTTGCCATTTTTGTGTAGTGCTAGGTATCACCACTAATTAATGCAGAATAATAATAATAATTATTATATATAGCTAAGGCAGCTTACTGTTAGGAAAATTTCAAATATAAAATGTTTAGGACGAACTTAAAACTACTGTTACAAATTTACTTTTGGTAAATATGAGGGTGAGCATGTCGCCCTATAGGGGGAGTATATGAACTTGCAAATAGATTCAGTAAATTTAACCTAAGATTTTTAAATCAGACAAAAATATTATTTGGAAAACCGATAAAGTTTATGTTAACACAAGCATTGCAAGAAGCGAAGAGAAGTTGCAGGTTAGCAGTTCTTAAAAAAGTAAACGAGAGAAGCGTAGAGAAGTTGCAGTGCTTACAATCAGAACTTGGTAGGTAGAAAAGTTTCAAACTCAGATGAAAGCAAAGAGAGAAGCGAAACGAAGGTTCAGATCTTGATGCGCTGCTTAAAAATCAACGTTGGGTAAGCGCCTTTTTACTGAGTTATGATAATTGATAGAAATGCCATTAAATGAATGAAAATATTGGCACAGAAAGAAACGGGAAAGGAACTAGGAATCGTTGGATCAACCATAACTTAAATAAAAGTGTGCATTTGAAAGGTGATAAAATGCCAGAGTAGAGCAATTCAACCGGGCAAATGCCAAAGAGAAAGAACTCTTTCGAATAAACTCAGTGAGTGAGTTGAATATATTGATGGGTTGTTGGGTGTTCGATAATAATGCGCTGATGCCATTAATAATAAAAATTATGGGGCGTTTACAAGAGGTTGTCATGACAGTCGCCTGACATTTATGCAATTTTATGTGCGACGGCATACAAAGAGGCGGAAAGGACGACGACGGGGACGAGATGAGACGAAACTGTCGTCTAACCCACCCCACTGGACCAGGCTGGGCTGGGTCTGGCAATGACAAGTCTATCAATTTTTCACACACTTATGACACGACGGCGAAAGGCTGCAAAAGGAGCAGCCTCTTTGGGCCAGGACGAGCGATTAAAGTGCAACGCATTTCGCTACCTTTCGCCCTGTCACAACTTGCTCGAAGGGGCTTAGGTGGAAGCGGGACAGGCAGGAGGGCAACTCGAAGATTGAGCCATGCAAAATGCTTTTTGGCTTCATTGCACAATTTTCGCGCATATCGAATCGGGTAATTTTCGCAATTCACAAATCTTAAACGTCCTCATGAATTCCAACATCTTAAATTACCGATTTCATGTGCGAACTGACGCATCGAACACTTACCGCGCCTCTAAAGGGTTAAAAAACAAAAAAAAAACAAAAAACATATCATGATAGAACTTGCTGTTCACTTTTCTTTATTTAGATTTTCTTATCGGTTTGCTATTCAGAGTGGGTATCTTTTCCATGAAAATATAGAAAAACCTGAAACACTTGGTACAAATTATGGTAAAAATGTGAGAGAATGTTTAATTTTTGTTTCTTAACTTTATATTTTTACCAATGGCTATGATTTTAAACGTAAAATTTTTATATGTATTTTAAATATTCTATATTCATTATACATTATACTAAATTCTGAATAATGAGAAATGAAGATAACAACTATGAAATAATTATGAAAAAACAAGATATATGAAAATTAACATTTTTATTGAATTAAGCTTTCTTAAATTTCTTAAATTGCTATTAGTACATTTTTATATCAACGAATTTAAGATAGTATTTTATTTTATTTTTTCTAAAAATCATAATAAGTGTTTTCTTACAAATTCCATGTTTTACATAAGATTTATTTATTTAATTCTACCTAGAGTTTTTTTTATATTCTTTTTTAGTTGTGGAATCATTCAATCTGCACGAAAATTGGAGAGTATCTTTCTTTTTTTTTTTAATTAAATACATTATTTAGCTGTTGTCTTTTTATATTAAAACTTATTAAAAAAATGAGTATGGAGTATTTCTTTAAAGTTTGTTACAGAAGTATCTGAATTTCTGATTTTTTTATTTTTTGATGCTAGGTAAGGAAACGGTAAGGAAGTTGTTAATTCGGGCATTGATCGGGGGGCATTATCATATGACAGTTACATGCCAGTCCGGTGTCATCCCGACTTGTGACAGGGAAATGTGGAAACACAAAAGGAAAACTGTCGCAATAACAAGCGTCATGCTCGGCCAAACGGGACGGAACCAGATCAGATCGCGAGCAGATCGCTTGGGACAGCGGGACGGGGCACGCAGGACACCATGTTGATGAGATTTTTAGATTTTTACATGACAGTCGTCGTCACATAGGACCCGTGCCTCGAAAATTTGATTTGCCTATATTTGCTTGTTTTTTTACTTTTCTTTGTATTTTTGTGTTGTTTTGTTTTGTTTTGTTTTTGGTTGTTCATTTTTAAGTTTTCCATCGTAAAGCATAAGAGCAGCCACTTGGACACATGTCAATCAAATGAAATTAACACGTCATCATCATGTGCATATATACTATATACATATATATTTTTGTAGAGCATCGAAGTCTGCTGCGGAGCTGGGAAAAACTGAGATTAGCTTGGGGCGTTCCGAAACGCGATTGGTGGTGGTTAAGGATCTAGCGCATTAGCTGCTAATGTTATTTTTTTCCTCTTTTCATTTCGCATTGTTTTTTTTATTTTGCGATTTCGCATTTTGATACTCTTGCATAGAGTATTTCACTTTTATCAGGCAATTGGTAACGTAAAATAAAAATAGGTTTTTTATAAAAATAAAAAGCCAACCAAATTTATCAGATGCCAACTTTATATATAAGTGAGCAAAATCTGAGCAATAACTATATTATAAGAAAAATCGATTGTTGGTTCTGAACGATATTGTAATCAAGTCCAACTTTGTCTCGACCCAAACATATTGGCAAAATCTGTAAGGGTGTTTATACTTCGGCAACACGAGCAAACGCTTTTCTTTGCATGTTTTCACTTTTTCCAATTTCATATTCGCGATTATTGCGGTTGATTGCATATTGCAGCATTGATTTTAGCATGGGGCCAAGGTCCGGCTAATGGGATTACGTAATATCATTAATCAGCCAAGTGAAATTGGCAAAAGTGCAGAGAGAGGGCTACCAAATACCAATATATATATATA
>SCDT01000593.1:2220-35515 GCA_004143765.1 Drosophila melanica | reverse complement strand
CCCACATTTCATGGCAGAGGCAGGCGCCAAAACATTTGCAAAAAAAAAAACGAAATGAAGCAAAAACCAAGAGAAAAAAAAAGAAATAGAAGCCATTGGAAGAGAGCTGGTAAAGATTTCGAAATAGTTGTTGTTGAGGCAACAACAACAACAACAACAATAAAATCTGCTGCATTATAATAAAAGAGAATTCGAGGCATCTAAAATTAAACCCGGCCGCAGATGAGTTGAGTTGAGTTGAGTTGCTGCTGTTTTGTTTGGTTTGGTTTGGTTTGGGTTGGGTTGCGGCAATAAATAAATTTAAATCTTAAGCCGTTGGCAAATCAAGACATTACTCATACGCCGTGTGGCCCGGGCCAAAAATAGTTTCCACACTGACGTCTCTGATGGACGCTCTAATGCTGAACGCGTCGTGATAAATGTGCCGACGGCTTTCAGCCAAATGCCGTGCAAATTAGCCAAACAATTTGTCCAATCAAATGAGCCAAAGCGACCGCTCAGCTATTTGACATACACCACACACACACACACACACACACACACGTGTCTCCGTGTATAAACAGACGATGCGTCAACCATCATAAAGCACACGCTTCAAGGCTATAGAACATATTTCGATTCTACATATCAAAGTTTGTATTTGTTTTCTTTTAATCCCATAAATTTGGCGGAATCGCTGCCATCGCGTCACTCGCCTATATTTAATTTATATTAATTAAGGCGGCGATCCGATTCGAATACCTGCAAAAAAACAGCTACTAATTCTGTGATACTCGTCTAAAGACAGCCACAAACATAATTGGCCATAAAACTGCTGTGTTAGCGGCTCCTTTGTATGCCCCGTATTCGGCAAATGTGTGCTAAAGGGTAGCACTGACCTCTAATAATACAAATTGTAAATTCGTAAGAGTTATTGAGTGCAATTTAGAGTTACATGTTAGAATTTTATTAATATATATTCTAATATATAATATATATAAGATTCTTTAATATTTGTTTATATGCAATTATGGCCACATAGAGGGTATCTGCTAGTTTATCACAGCAAGCACTAGTCGATCACACTTCTTGATTATTTGTACGTTTAGATCGCAACCAGAACAAATGTTCACAGATAATTCGCTCTGATTGCGAAATATTCCTGTTGCCGTTGCCACAATTCTGTTGCAAGTGATTCATGCATGCATCAGCTTTTGCCCACAATCTGGGCCGCACAAGTCCCGCGTCCAGCGGTGCTCGATTCGTTGATGGACTTTTCATTGGCCTCGAGCACCGGCTCGAAATTGCATTGTCATGTCCTCAAGTTATTTGCCTGGAATAGTTAACCTCCTCTGCTGATATTTTCCTTCATCCTTTTTTTTTTGATATATTTTGGCTACACAGTGGGCATTGTTTGGCCTCGTTTGGCACATTTTGTGTTGCTGCGGTCGAGGCGCTGATTTCGCTGCTTTGTGTGTATCCTGTGTCCTGTGTCCTGTGTCCTGTGGCTATAATTTCGTGCTGGCCAACTCAGATCAGACCAGCTCAGCTCGTGGTCCGTTTTGGTCCAATCTCGCATATTGTCAGTTTTCATCAGTTAGATTTTTTGGGCAACGACAAAGAAAACGAAACGTGCAAAAATCCTTTCGCCCGTTTCCACCTCCCATGGCCCGTTGTCATTTTAATTGTTGTTTACTGGGCTTGTCAAACGCGCACTTCAGTCCAAAAAACGAACGGAAAGCAAAGGCAAGAGCCAGTGCCTCGAGGGGCTCCACAGTCGGTGCAGTGCGGCCAGAGTTTTTGTGGGGAGTGGAGATTGGGCAGCTTGCGAGACCTGTGCTGTGCCATTCGTCATGTCGGCCGCTGTCTGTGACGAGGCTGTCATTGCCATACGTTCTGATTTACTGGCTAACACACACGCACACTCGCACACACACGCACACATTTGTCTATGTTCTATGACAACTTTGGCTGCTACCTGAGCCACGTTTGTTTAATATTTGCCTTTTTATTGTATGTTTATGAGTTTTAAACAGTTTCCAGTTGCTGTCCTTGATTTCGTTTTCTTTTTTTCGTTCTTGTTTCCTTACCAAATTCACTTAGCCCTGTTTTTAATAAGCTAGCACTCGGTAAACAATGTCCTGGTACGTGGACAAACAGCAGACGCAAAAATGCGAAAAAAAAGTGAAAATCACTTGGCCGTTGCTTCATTTTGTTGCAATTTATGTTTTATTTATTGTTAAGGCAAAGTGCTCAAAGCGCTTCGGGCCAAGTCGTCCGCACCCGCCCTCCCCCGTCCCATGCAGAGTGGAACCCTTTATTTGCGTTTCCAGCAATCCCCACTCCTGGCGCTGCCACGGATTTAGCTTTGGCCGGGCTTTCAAGTGATTATGATTATTTTTTATGCACATAACGTTACATGTGCGGGCCAACCCCAATGTTAAAGCCAAAGCCAAAGCCAAAGCGTCAGGCTCATCGGGCCACGTCAAAAGCAAAAGGCAGCCAGAAGCCAGAGATACAGAGTGGCCAGACCCCCCCCAAAAAGCAGACAAACACACACATTCGCACACACACACACACACACAAATTGAAAAGTCAACCAGCGGCCAGCATATGGAAAACCAAACGCATGCAATGAGTACAAAGTGTAAATACCCTTCTAAAGAGTATTTTTAGAGAGACTTGAAACCTGTATTATAGAGTCGTGTATACCCGCAACAGTTAATGTTTTATCATTTTTTTCGATCACCAACAATATTGCAGACAGATTACTGTTGATTATTGCTCTAAGGATGGCACAACAATTGGGGGCGTGGCAATTCCATAAAACGTATATAAATTGGGGTCGGGCTAACTGTGAAAATGCATGTCTGTCCAATGTTTTAATTTTGTAATTGCTTTCATTTTTTTTAAATTTATATATTTTACTTTAAACTGGTTTTCTGTTATATTGATCGAGCTTAACATAAAGGGGAAGGAACAATACAATGATGCTTAATTCAATGAGGAATGGTATATTGTTTTTTATGTATATGAATATTATTTAAAGGACCTGATCGACAGATTCAGTGGATGGCAGCTGGCTTAAAAGCTGCTTTCAAAAGAGTTTCATATTGCTTAGACCATTGCAATCACAAGGATATTGGTGGCCATTATTCCATAAAAGGTTTTATAGCCAAATTCACATGGAACAGATTTGGTTACCAAGTTTAAGGCAAAGCTGTGCGAGCCGCGGTGAGGGCATCAAACGCATGTGAAAAGGTAGCCAAGCGAAGGCGTTTGCAGAGCAGAGTGGGGTACTTAGGCTCTGTCAGTTTCTGTGTCTATCTGTCTGTGTGCGTGTGTGTATGTGTGCGCGCGTGTATGCTGAAGTGTAGCCACAGGGCAGCTGTAAGGACATCAGGACGAATGCTGTGCGTTGATTTTTACTGTTATTACTTAGTCCCGGGCATATGTCTATGAATGTTGTCCATGTCTGACCCGCTCCATGCCTGCTCGGCCCTCAATCCTCCCCTCTCTTTCGCTGACTACTCGTCTGGCCATTTGTGTTTTGTGTAAGCAGTTAATTGGATCAGGGGCTTGGGCCTGTCCAGGCTCCCTCCCCCCCTCCCCCGTGTGCATCTTGAGCATCGAGCATCTTGCTGCAGAAACGGCATAAAAGATTATTGCATAGCTCATGGCGCATCAGCCAGGTAGCTAAATAATTGATTAACTGTCAGCTGGCCAAATGTCAACATCAGCCTCAGGAACCAGCTGAAGATGTCTCTCTCTCTCTCTCTCTCTCTCTCTCTCTCTCCTTCTCTCGGAAGGGCGGAGTTGCGTTGAGATGATGTCTTCGTCGGACTCGGTTCAGCTTTTCATGGAATCTATTAAATTATATTTTTGTTGCTAATAAATTTGTATATAAAAATAGCAGCAGCAGCAACAACAAAAACAACATCTGCCTTGGCATACAACAGCTGCCCCCGCAGTGTGTTGCACAACTGCTGCTGCTGCACTTGCGCCGTTGCAAGCAATTCTTCTGAATTCGAAATTCCAAGTTCTTCTGGTTTCCCTCTTCGACGCTCTGTCAATATGCGAAATGTTAAATCGAAACTGGCAAAGCGCAAGGCGCGCATTGGCATTGTCAGGCGGGGAGGAAATGGAGCCAACATTTGGTCTTTTTCATTTTGGTCCGATGCCGAGTCTGAAGCTGCTCATGCGCAACAACAACAACAGCAGCAGCAGCAGCAGCAGCAGCAAGAAACAACAATAGACAGCAAAGCACAACAACGCAGCTACTACTCGGCCTGAAGATGGTATATCATGACTATACACAGCGGCTTTGCCGCGGATCGGATCGGTGTGCAGCTACTAGCGGGGGTCGTCACAAAAGTTCCGCTAAATAGCAAGGAATATTAAAAAGATAAAAGAAAAGCATATTCATCATTCAATCTCTCAATATAACCGATTTGTCTCAGACAACTGAAACTCTGATTGCTGCAAACCCAGAAAAAATATTGCTTATATCTCTGTTTCGTGTTTCTTATATCTCTGAACTTTTGTTTCCAAATTTGGTTCATCGCATTAATTTGTTGTTAAATTTTTGATTTGACTCAACTATTATTTAAATATAATTAAATTATAAAATAAAAACAATAGCAACTCGTCTTTCCCATTAAAAACTGCAACTTTGCAGTCAGCTTTTGCTAAATGTAGTTCTAATAGCTCGAAAAGTTGGATTGGAGTTCACAAAGAGAGTAAATTGAACCGATGCGACTTTATAATAAAAACAAAGTTGGTCCTTGGCAACTTTGCTGCTCTGTTGGCACTCCTCGAAGTTTGATAGGATTTGCAGTCATGTGTGCGCTATTGCAGCTGGCATTGCGATTTAAATACTTCTGAGGAAATCCTAAAGATCAATAAGGAAAAGTTTGTAGCCAATGACAAGCATTGAATGGACTGTTTTGCCGTAGCAACAGTTGGCAACTGCTCGTTCAACCCACGCAGAGCGCTTGGCTAATGATATGTACGGCATAAAAGCAGAAAGGATGGACAAAAAAAATATAAGCTAGCAATAGCAGAAGCGGCAGCAGCGCCGACATAAATCAAAATTTGTGCAGCGGCAACGTCGCTTTTTTTTCTACCTTTGCTGGGAAGTTGCCGCCCCAAGCGAGGGGGCAGCATGCCTCCACTTTGAAATGGAGTTGCAGTTGCGGTTGGAGGCTGTGTTGCTGTTGCTGAAGCCGCAGGAGCCGCCCGTCAAGTGCCGCTAAACGTAATGTAAATAAGCATTTAACAGCAGCAATAGCAACAGCAACAGCAGCAACAGCAGCAACTGCAGCGAGTGTAACACAACCAACACAAATGGCAACAACAATACTAATAAATGGCATTACAAACAGCGGGCAAATAAATCGCATTGAAGCGCAAATGCGCCAAAGATGCAGCTTGGATGAAAACCGTACGTCCGTCCATGTTGCCGTCGCGCTTAACATTTACAACATGCAACAGATTTATGCATGCAACAACAGCAACAACAACAACAAGAACAACAACACATGGTGTTGACTTAAGCTGGCAGCTTTCAAGGCGTCGGCTGCCCAGTTACCAGCTACCAGCTACCGACTAGCAACTTGCAACCGCACACTTGAACAACATGCAACATGCCACCATCATCCCCCGCCTTAGCACGCCTCCTCTTTCGTGTCGCTGCAACAAGGTGTAGCCTCAACAAGCGGCTGATGAAATTGTTGTCTGCGGCGTTAAATACAATGCTCAAATTCGGCAACTAATGGAAAAAGTTTTGCCGAAAGCCAAAGAATAATTGAGTACACAATATGATGATGGCCTAAAACAACTTTTCCAGACATAACTACTTCGATTTCGTATGCGATAATTAATAGCTTTGGTTCATCAAGTAAAAGATATATGGCCAAATAAAATGCTCACTAACAAGCTTAATTGTGATCAATAACAAAAAAAAAAAGCTAAAACAATTATTATATTGGTTAAAGATTCTAAAATTCTAATATTTTAATAACGACTAAAAAAGTTTCATTTTAATATTTATTCAAATTAAGACTTTTCATTAAAAATTTTGTTTTTATTATTAATTAATTTATTTTTTATATACTAACAAAAAAAGTTTTATAAATGGTTTAAAAAATTTAATTCTTAGAGCTCTATATATTTATATAGATTATTTTATATAGTTAACCTTAAGATCTATTTAAATATCAGTTTGCTTTATTTCAAATTTCGCACCCAAAATCACATCGATGCAATCAGTGAGAATGCACTTATTAAGTATGTGGGAAATTCATGAGCCAAGTTGAATGTGAAGAAGAAATCTCGCACAGTGCATTTTGTTTGACGAGTTAGAAGCTTTACAACTCAACACTCGTATTTCGCTGGCACTTTCTCCTCGCCTGATTATCGCCGCGGAACAGAACAGAACATAATTTGCCAGGCACTAAATCAAGAACGTCTATGGCTGCCCTGGGGCCTCCCTCCCGCCCCCTCGACTGTCAGCGGGCAAATTTATACCAAAAGCTACAAAATAAAAACGAGCCAAAGAGCGAACAAGTTGCGCAAGTAGCCCACAAGGTGGAGCGCCATATGCAAAGAAGCAGTTGCGACTGACGACGTCGACGTCGACGTCGCTGCTGGCGTTGACGTTGGCGTTGGCGTAGGTGTGAAGTGTGAAGTGCAATCAAAGTGCAGCGGGCCAAGCAGGTGCCAAAGTTGTTTAATCACAAGACTTTAACACACAATTTGTGTCGAGTTGGGAATGGAAAATCGCCGAGGAATTGGGGTTAGTCATGGACGGAGGGGGGCCCAGATGCTGCCCAGATTTGGGGGCCTTTAAGGCATTGAAGCATGTGCATAGAAACCTATTTACATACTTGTGTGCTGTCAAATAAAAAGCTCATTAGCCGATCGTTGGCGACACGCTGACCAAATTGCAACATATTTGGGGCCAGGCCCCTGAGGCAGCATAAACAACAGGCACAGAGCCAAAACAAAAACAAATTGAGCCCAACAACAACAACAGCAACAGCAGCAACAAAATGTAATAAAATAAATAAAAACCAAAAAATCGAATCGAGCAAAGGCAACAAAACTCAAGTAAAACGTCAAAAGCAATTAAAACTGAGACTGTCGAACGGGCGGAAAACGATGAACTCCATCTTGACAATGGCCACATGATAATGAAGATGGCCCCGATGATGACAATTAATTATCAGCGAACGGGTTGCGGCTGTAGCAGGTGTTTGCCTCGCCTTTGGGTTCAGGCAAATAATTAACTCATAGCTGGGCAAAAGTTTTTCGTGCGAGGGGAAGGAACAGTCTATTTATTAATGAAGTTAGATATCAAAAGAGTGTATAATAATATATATGCATAACTTAAAGGACTAGCGAAATGTGGTTGTAATATATTTGTTTTTATAATACGCTTAACTTCCACAGTATAGGAATATTATTTAACTTAAATTTCCATGTCGATTTTTTACTTTTTTTTACCTTTTCAAATCTTCTATTCACATATTCATTATTTACTTTGAACTTTTCCTTTAAACTATTTTTACATTTCAACAACATAAATTGTGACTTAAAATGTTTACTTACTCCGTTGCCTCAATCAGACAATGTACCGTAAATCTTATATAGTTTGTTCCGTACCGTATTCTAAATATGTTTTGCTCTTTTGCCGGAGGCAAACATTATACATCGAATGTGTGTGTGTGTGTGTTCTTTTTTTTTTTTTTGTTTTGGGCATTTCTACTTTAATTAAATTTTAGACAAATATTCGAAAAAGTATTTGAAAATTGAAGTTGTTTCTGCTGCCGAGAGCAGCAACCACCAAGCTCGAGGGTGGCTGGGTGGCTGGGTGGTTGGGTGGTTGGCCCAACCCCGCCGCACACCTGTTTGAAAGGTAAAGCCAAAAGGGTTTCCGTCAGTTGCCCTGGCCAAAAGCTGGACAGCAACAGGCTCAGTCTGTGCTAGTCCTGGCTGACAAGTTGAGCGTTCTTTCGATTTGAGCATTGGCTTTTGTTTATCTCCGCAAAAAGGGGGGGTGGCACTGACAGGCGCTAAAAGACGACGAGATTAAGTCATCGAAGCGTATAAAAAGGGAAAGCAAAACAACAACAACAACAACAATATACGTAATGTGAATTTTATTGTAGTATGTCTGGGGCTATGGTTAGATACTCATCATGTTCTCCATTCCATTCCATTCCATTCCAGTCGATGCTCAAAGCATTCAAAATATTTTCATTTGACAAATTTTGTATTATATATTTTTTTGCCGCTGCTTCTTCCTTGTCTATTTTTTGTTTTTCTGTTCAATTTTACTTTGAAACGTGGCCAACACATATTTGGGTGGTTGCTCTGTGTGTTTATGTTGCTGTTTATTTGCCAAGGGCGTAATGCCCCAACTCCCCACCCCGCCCATCCCCCTCGACGCGTTAGGCTCACTTTAATTTGGCTGTTTTTTGCTTTATTTTTTTATTCTCGTTTTTTGTTTTTTTGCGGCGCATAAAAAATCTTGAGCACGTAATTATCCTTTTTCTGTGCTGTTGGTCGGCACGATTCGTTTCCCGTTCAGCCGCTGCACCGCCCGCCCAGCTCGCTGTTTTGGGCTATGCAACTCACTTATTTATTTATTTGGCTTTTTTTTTTTTTTTTTTTTTTTTTTTGGGCGCCTTCGAGGAGTTCGGGCCAGGCCGCATTGTACTTGTTGTTTCTTCGGCTATTCATTTTATGACATCTTGTTATTTTTATTGTTATTGAGTTGCCTTTTGTCGTTCTCGTGGTTGTCGTTGTTACTGTTACTGCTTTTTCTCATTTTTTTTTTTCTGTTTTTTTGTTGTTTTTTGTTGGGTGCTACATAAATTGTGCCCTCGTTGTCAACCACGGCTTCTAGCCGGGTCCCATTGTTGGTGTTATTAATTTTGGGCTGCAAACGAGCTTATTAGCGGCATGTTATGTATGCTCTCTCTCTCTTCCCCTCTCTCTCTCTCTCTCTCTCTCTCTGCTGAAGGCTCGACTCCTTCTCAAGAACGTTGACAACTTCATTGACTGAGCTGGAAATGCGTTGTCCAGATCAAATATCATACAAGACATTGTCAGAAAAAACAAAAAAAAACAGCTGTGCTCTGAGCTCTAATCTTCCAGCTACAAGATCTAACAGCTCAGATTAGAAATCAAAGCCTTTTGCCGGAACAATTTTCGCAGCGACAACAACAACAACACAAACACCAACACCCATAATCAAATGCAAATTATCAACAACTATCACAACAACAACAACAACAACGCACATTTATGTGTGTGCGGGGCGTGTCTCCAAATACAAAACAACAAAAACAACAAAAAAGTTTTGGACTCTTCGATTTTTTCCGGCTCAGCAGCAAAAGCCACAACAACAACAACAAAAAAAAAAACAAATATTTATGTTGATTTGCCGTGGGTTGCCGTATCTTTTGATTGAGACATTCCCAAGTGCGACTTCTTGGCCATGGTCAATTAAAATCAAGAGGGGAAAAACACATTCACACAAATACAATCTGTATGACACGCACCAGGAATACCCTAACAATACCCTTATAATATTGACTACTTTTAGTTTTAAAAGTTTCAAATTATGTGCTCGTGATCTTCCTATCGAACGTGCACTGTTTGCTTGTCTTCAAGTCAAATTTTCGTGAAGTGCCTGCTGCAATCAATGTAGCCAGTTGGTTAGGGTAGCTCTGGCCAAAGCTACAGCAACGCCTATCGATTTCAATCGGCCGACATCCAAAGACCAAACACGCCAAAGCGCAATCAAAAAGCGTTTTTAATAATGCGCTAAGTGATTGTTAAGCGCGACCCGAGTCGAGAGTCGAGAGTCGAGAGACGGGACTTGATGGCCCACAGCCATAGAGAGTTGATGGCTCAAACAGTGCCGAGGTCCGCTGAGAGCTTTCCCAATCGCCAGTTGAAGCAAGTCATTAATGAGTTGTTGCTGCAGTTGTTGCTGCTGGAGTCACAGCATCTTCTTGTCATGTCCAAGCACCCACGCGACCTTCAACAAACAAAAACAACAACAACAACAACTGTAACAGCAACACCCGCATAAGCAGTGGCTGCGATGGCCACTCAGATACCCTGCTTGGACTTGGACTTGATCTGGAAGTTGGAAATTTTGTGTTTATTTTTTTGCTGGGTCGCAGAGCGCCTATTAAAACTCAATTACATTTAATTAATCAAGCAGTCTGAGGGCTGACACCTCGCCACCGATGACGTTGCACAATTGAAGGCGCCAATGAATGCTGGCAGCACCACTGACACCACTAACACCACTGTATCCACTGACATTGGCTTCATTAGCGCAATACGAAATGCGAGAGACAAAAGTCCAAATTATCAGTTAAAACAAATTGAAATTGGCAGGAAAACAAGCATTTGCGTTGTGAAGTGCAGGCGACAAATACTCCAATGAGACAACTCATTAGTTGCACCCCCAACCGCCAGGTGGTGAAAGGTGTGAAGCAACTCGAATGCGAGGCCGAATTCATTTACGCCAGGTGCGTCTCAAGGAAACATTGAAATGAAACTCATTTTCATAAATAAACAATAAACAAATAGAACACTCAAAATTATTAATAATTTTCCACAACAATAAAAACCATTTCTATATAAATCTTTGCAAGCATTCAGCATTGAATTATTAAATTAAATCATATTTTATTTTCTACAAATAATTTAGGTTTATTTGCTGCTGATCAATATATATAAATATTATCATAAGCAATTACTCAGTTTTAGCTGGAACTTAAATTACAAGATTCTTTTGCCGAGACTCTGAGATTTTCTATTTAGTTACCCCCGCGATTTTCCAGCAAATCTTTATCTCCAGCGTCCCCATCTGTTTGTGAGCTGATGTTTTTCATTTCTTGGAGTTCCTTCACACCTCCCCTTCCGCTCACCGTAGCTTAGTGCTGGGCAAATGTTTGCTTATCGCACCCAACTATTTAGGCTCAACAGCAGCAACAATGACAAAAGCGACTCAACAAACAATGGGAAGTGCCCGAAAATCTGAGAGAACCCAACACGAGATTATAAATGACAAACAAAGCGGCGAAAGTCGCGAGTTGCGAGCTCCCCGCGTAAAAGTCACCTGGCATGTAACAATATTTGTATTGGCCAAACAAAGCGCAGCAGCTACTTCTGCTTCTACTGCGCTCCCTTCTTGGAGAACAAGAGAAAAAATTACTTCATTAAAACTTAAAATTGAAGAAGAGACAGCAGCAGCAGCAGCAGCGTCCAAAGCATTTGGGCAGCTGCTGCACTGATAAGAAACTCATAATTGGTGTCATTAAAAAAGCCATTTCGGAAGTTGTTAATCTTGGCCGCCGTCTCTCTGTCCGCCGTCTCCTTGCCGCAGTCTCTGGGGTGACAATTATGCCAACTAGCCAAGTAAATCGCAGTCGGCCCCACCGTCTGTGGCAAGATACATAAATATGTAATTTATTAAAAGCACAAAAAATGGGCAATATAAAAAATAAATAAATGTTTACAACAATGCGCTCGCTTTTGTTTATTGTTATCATTATTTAGCCAAGTGATAGGCGGCAGCAGTTGGCCAACAGAACAGAGCAGAACTCGCTTCATATTTCGTAGCACAGTCGCTTATCTGGCAGCCTTTAGTTTCTCTCCCTCTTCGTTTTAATTATAAAAGTGCGATAAATGTGACAACCTACAAAAAACAAAAAACAAAAAAGAAGAAAAACCAAATAAAGAACAACACACTGAGTGTGGGAGGTGGAAGAAGTGGAGGCACAACCAGTGAAAGATAGCCCAAAAGGCACAAAAAGAGACGAGAAAACGGGCAAAGTCGTTAAGGCCTCAACGTTGTTTTTTATGCCCGCCCCCCAAGAGGGTTTTTCGCTTCGACTTTTGTGAAGAGTTTGGCCAACAGCGAGCATTTAATAAACACCAGGCTAAAAGCGAGGACCGGGCTGAGGACCCAGACGATGTCCTGTTCGCTGTGCCTACGCCATGCAATATGAAATTGCAAATGTCTGCCTACACATAAAGTAAACGGCAAAAAGATACAAAGATACAGTCCAACCGCAAAAACCCAAAAGACACTCGCACTCGCACTCGCACTCGCATATTTTGTGGCATTTGCTTTTGTCTTTGTTTTGCCGTTTTCTGTTGTCTTCTCCTCTTGTCATTTGACCATAAATATTATCTGTATACAGGCTCTCCTTTTGTGGCTTTTGACTCATGTCCTGGGCCGGGCCTCGGACCGACTCGACTCTGGCCATAGTAGTTCCTGGTCAAGTGTTAATTTCCCCGAAAAGTCGCCTCTCTCAGTGCTGCACAATTAACTTTTGCCTCTGCTCTTCTTGCCACGTTTTTTGTTTTCTGTTCTCTGTTCGTTTTTTTTTTTTGTTTTTTGTTTGCGTTTTCGGAATTTCAAGTTCTATTCGAAATCCCATTGCCGGTTGTCGTGAGCTCTTGCCAAGGCCTAGACCAAAGCCAGATAGCCAAAAGCCAAAGTAAGCTAAATGCAAAAATATTTGTCGCTGCCATTGTCTTAATATGCAAATTGCATTGTCTGCAGTCGCAAGTCTAAGTTCTCGGCTCTCAGCTCTCAAGTCTCCCGTTTCCCGTTTACCGTCTCTTGTCTCTGGCTTAAGGTTCAATTGCCCATCAGACCACAAGTAGTTGATTTCCTTTTGACCTCGCGCATTTCTTTTGGCCCCAAAAATTTGCTACAAAAATATTAATAAAGATTCGCTGCTGCCGAATCATGACCAAATCGCGTATCGAGTATCGAGTATCGAATATTGCAGATCTTGCCGATCTGCGCCAAGTAAATGTTGCACATTAAACTTATTATTATTGAATCGCTTTTGTTATTGTTGTTATTGTTGTTGTTGTTGTTGTTGCAACCGCTGTTCTTGTTGTTGTGATTTGCTGGTCTTTTTCTGTTACTTTCACGATTTGCCATGAAACAAAATACAAAATGAAAACATCCAACTGCCGTTATACCCTGTAAACAAATAAGAAGGTATCATAAATATAATATAAATATAGATTGAAAAAAAAAACTACTCTTTTTTAGCTTAAGCTTAGAGATAGAAAATAAGAGATAGCCAAGTTTGTTGGTAAATGGTAACTTGTAGTCGATCACTGTGCACTTTAACTGGCTATTGTTGTTGTTGCTGTTGTTGACTCTGAATTGACAATATACTTACTGACTAACCGTGCCGTAGTAACTTTAAAGTGAATGGCATTGACAATTGTGGCCATTGCTGCTTTCCGGCCTGGCTAACTGGGAATTGAGTTCTCAGCTATCAGGTAACCGAAGTGCAGCTGCAAATAAGTCAACTGCCCGAATGCATCTTGGCCAGATAAAGATCGCGGCCCACAATTCCCATGAATTCTCAAGATAAACGATCTGCTCAACTTATGACAATGCGAAACTTACAGATTTCCTTTATCTGCTTGTGCATTAAGCAAATTATATACTCAACTCAATCTTTTGGTAATCCGTTAACCTCTTCTAGTTGGCATTTATCAATGCTATAGTCATGAATTGTTCGAGAAAAGTTCAAATCGACTAGCAAAAATTTTGTATAACTTGCGACAAAGAGATTGCATTTTGCGATTCAGATAAATAAAGAAGATTTGAGATTTTCACATCAGATTTGAATAAGGATCAATATCAAATTTGATTGAAGTTTTTAAACTATAATCAGATGGTTAATTTATTTATACAATTTTTTATTTGATTTATTTGATTCTCAAAGTTGCTTCTATCTACCATCAACAAAAAGTATCTTTAGCAAAAAGTATCTTTATCTAGTTGTAATATATTTTGTAACTGTATGTTGAACACACACTTTTGTTATTTTTTGCGGGCAGACATGAATTAAATTTGTTTTAACTAATTGATTAGTCGGTGTTTGCTTTCTTGCCGAGCGATTCATAAAATAACATTTCCATTTTGGCAACTATGTGGGAAACATGTGTATGTGCACACCCGCACACACCCGCACACACACGCACACCTGTTAGGTCGTTTGTGGTATTGTGCGCCTCTGGGAACATGTAAAAAAAGGCTTAAAAATGCGCTGGCTGCATGAATGGCAATGGGAATGCAACCCAGACAGACCGACTCTGCCTTCAGCTCTGTCCGTCCGTCCGTTCGTCCGTCTGTCCGCTTGCCTGGCAAATGTAAATAAATGCAAAGGCAACTCACAGAGCAGCAGACGTATGGCCAAAGGCAGGGCCAGAGAGAGGGACAGGAAGAGGCAAATAGTTTTGCATGCATTTCGGGCTGCATAGTTTTGCTGAATGGATGCGGCCCAAATTGTGCAGTCTGGCAACAAAAGGGCGACAGCTGCCGCTTGGCAAACTCATTGAACAATTGACCAAATCGTTGCATTGACTTACAATACAATAAATGCGGCACTGCCCTCCGCCCCTGACGGTGCCTCAGTCGGCTGCCCCTGACCCTGATCCGAAGCGCGAAGCGTAACAACAAAAAAAAACAAAACAAAATAGAAAAAATAAAATGAAAACTGCATAAAAGCGACAAACTAAAGAGATACACTGTAAAACCTAGCCGAATCCCAAACTCAGGCTCAACCTCATCCTCTTTCTCGTTCTCATCCTCAACCATTGTCCAGTTGGCCCGCCCAAAGGCATCTCTTATTAATTTACTTAAGTGCTACAAATGGCAAAAACTGTGCAATACAAAAGGATTCGAATTTCCTACCTTTTTTTGCCCATTGTCGCCATCGGCCGCCCAGCTGGAGATTTTACACGTACGTCCAATGTGACCAAGACGAATTATAAAATACAAAGAAGAAATAAAAAAAGAAATCATAGCGAACCGTTGCAAAAAAAAAAAACAACTGATGCTCAAATACACTTACACAATTCATTGAAGCCTCTTAATACCCCCCGGGGAAAACCCATTTGAGGTATTTAGATCCGAAGGAAACAGGGAAACGATGATTTCACATATAAATAAAATTCAAATTTTGTATTAAACCGAAACAGAATATACCTTAAGATATCGAATAAAAATAAAAATAACTAGATATATAATGATAGAAAAACAGTAAAATCAATTTAAGCCATGGGAACATTATTTTCTGCTGGATTTTATTCGGTAAATCTTAATTTGGGCACGTTTTTGATCAACTCTCTCGATGGCAATTATGAGATCAATTTCCAAACATGTACAACGGGCATTTTTATAGGCCTGGCTCAAAAGAAAGCCTCGGAGGCAGACGCATTACTTGACGCGTCATGCTGATTAGTAGCCACAGTGTGACAAACCTCTTGAGTTAGTCATTGTACACGCACACGTGGAAGAGCATCTGTGTTGTCTGCTGAACAGTTGTATCGGCTTTGGGCTATGGGAAAGGGCAACAAGTTGCAAGAACTGCAACTGCAACTGCAACTGCAACTGCGAGCTGCGAGCTGCAAGCTGTGACATTGAAATTGATCAAGACTGAGCGAGAGAGAGAGAGAGAGAGAGAGAGGGGTAGATGGTGCTGATTTATGTTTTGGGCTGCTCGTTTTGACCTTTTGGGCGCATCGCATTTCAGTTGCCGCTACGATTCTGGAGAATTTGTTACAGCCAAGAAGCTATAAAATGATAGGCCATCTACAGGACAAAGTCGAATCACAAAAGCGACAGGCAGTCTGACAAAGAAAGACAGATTGAGAGTGAGAGAGAGAGAGGAGCTACTACTACGAGGGTCAGCTTGTTTTGCTTAATTAAATACAATCGACAACTCTATTCGAAGCGCTGCTTCGGGAGTTGCTGTCAACTGCAAATCAGTAGCGCATATTTTGCGCATTTAAAAATCATTAATTTGAATTAGCCGTGGCGCTGTAATTAAGGCGGCGCAGCAGCAACAGCTATAACAGAGTCCACGATTTCTCAGTGCTGGCAAAGACTGAAAGATAAACAAACAAATGCAAATGCAGCAGCAACAGCAACAGCAGCAGAACCCAAAAGTTAAACAAAACCATGTGCTCCAAGTGGGCACCGCTGACATTTCAACACCACCAACTTCCAGTTGCCACAGCCACAGCTCCAACCTCCAGCTCCTCCAGCTCCTTTGGCTTCGCCTAATGACAAAGCGAGCAGAACACAATGCAGAGGCAAAGCGCAGCCGAATGATCTTTTGAACTGGCAACCGAATCCGAATCCGAATCCGAATCCACATCCAAATCCCAATCCCAATCAAAACAAAGATCAAAACCAACAACAAGCGGTTGTCTGCCCAGGCAGACACTTGAGGTCGACGTTGACGTTGACGTCGGCAGCGAGCAGCGGGCGGGCAGCTACCGGCAGGCAACACATCTCGGTATCATTTGCTGTCCCTGTCGCCCGCTCTATCGCCGTCTCTGTCTCGGCATCACCTGCGAGCTGCAGTTGCTGTTGCTGTTGCTGTTGTTTTTACTGCTGTTGATCTTGCTGCTGTTTTGTTTATCTAACCTACACACACACACACACACACCCACACACACACACACACGCTGTTTTCGACGCCAACAACAACACTCAATTGAATTGTGTTGCATTTTTCCAAAGAGTTTTCTTTAAGCAAAACAATTTAATTATTGTTAAGCCCTACAAAAAAATGTTAAAACAAAACTTTCGTTAAGCTCAACGAAGAAAGAAAGAGAGAGTGTGAAAGAGAAGCCAACAATAGCTATATCTTTAGGCAATACTTCCTATGTTAGCTATATAAGTATAATAATCATTTATTATAAATTATTATAAATTTTAGAAAAAACAAAAATTGTATATCAACTTGTTGTTTTTGATTCTTTGGTGTCAAAGAATTTGGAAAGCGTATGCACAGTTCGTTGCTTTTGTACTTTGTAAAAATATTCTGCTTTTCGTCTTTAGCATATTTTGTTTTTATTTTTGGGCCACTTTTTTGTGTATTGTGTGTGCTTGGGCGACTTAATTAGGAAACTTGGTGCGTTTTATTTATGTGTCTTAACGAGTCGTTTATTTAACTCACCCTCACTTGCTGCCCCGCTCTGGCATGGGTGCTCTCACTGACTCTCTCTCTCTCTCTCTCTCACGCACACACTCCCAGGAAAACTAACATCAAATTGAAGCTGAGCACACAAACATTTTGGAAATTTGTTTATTGTTTTTCTTTGGGGTCCTCCTCGCCGCTGCATTTCACTAATTTGGAAAGAGCAGAAATCGAAATCGGAATTCGAAATTAAAAGCAAAAGCAAAAGGAAAATACGAGTAGTCGAGAGTCCAAGTGGTGGCTCGTTTCGTTCGTTTGAGGTAAATTGAAAATAATTTTGTACCTTGATTTAAATAAAATAACAAACGGGCAACCCACACACACACACACACACATATATATACTGGAATACACAAAAAGCAATTCGACGAAAAACTAAACATAAATTCTCACAATAGCCATTTAGGTTTCAGTTAGCCTCTTATGATTGTGTGTGTGGGCCATGAACTTTGTTTTTTATTAGCGGCAGGATATCGGCATTGCCTCTCTTTCTCTATGTATATATATATATTTATATGTTAATTCGTTTGCGTTAATTGGAAAACAAAACCGCGAAGCAACAACAGCAACTGCATCAGGCAACAACAACAACAACAACAAAAACCGACTCAAGTTGAAACAGAATTCCACACTGTGGCAGGCTGAGCTAAAATTTATTTTTAAGCAGACATTTTTGTGTATTTATTTATTTATTTTGCCGCTGGCAGCAAACAATTTGTAATCGTTGTTTTGCCGGCTGCCGTTGACAAGGAAAATGTTGCAGCTGTGGCACGCGAAAGCTGCAAGCACAGCACCTCTCCCCATGCCCCATGCCCCACTGCCCCATTGCCTTGCACTGCGACGCTGTCGCCTTAATTGCAGGCACAAGGAAGCGGCAAAAAAAAAATATATATGCTTATAGCTTTTGATGCAGCCAACAACAAAACAAGTGGCAAATGCCAAAGGTCGATCGGGGGGGGCGATAGCGCAACAAAATGCTTTCAAAATGCTACAATACAAACGAGCTTCTCATCCATTGATCACTGATCGAAATGAAACATTTATGTCGCAGACAGACGTCTGTTTGTGGCCTTATCAACTGGCAAATTTCAGAAATCTGAGCTCAAACTCTGATATCTGATGTAATCATCATCACTTCTAAAATAAATTACTTTACCACCAAAAAAAAGAAGAGAATTTCCTGTCATTAATGGTTCGAGTAAGTGTCTGATCTAGTTTTGGCTAATTACGAGTGCAACTGTTTGCCAAAATGCTGAAACGAGTTCCTATTAACATATCAAAAAAGATCTTTCAAGTGGCTAAATTCTGTTTTCAGCCAATTTCTATGGCTTGGTGCTAATTGTCAGCCAATTAGTCGGCTTCTTATAAGCGGCATGTGTTGGAGATGTTTTAATTGTAATACTTAATAACGAAGTGTGTGTGTGTGTGTGTGTACGCATGTCTGTACATAAGTATGATGGAAGTGCTGATCCTAAACAATATCATGCACAACAATCGGCAATGGATTTTCTGAGTATTATGGGCGCTTCCAGCGAAGAAAGCGCGAACAATTTATGAAGGCATAAAGCAAAAGTTTAGAATAAACGGAAAATTTTATGACTGCATCGGGCATTTAAGCCGAAAATGTTTGTAAATAAGAAACTGCAGGCCAGCCCAAGTTGGTACTTTACCAATCCAATTAATTGGGTCACTTGGAACAGGTCGACGCTTACCAAAATCTTCAAATATATTTCTGCAGAGAGCGAACATTGAAATGAATTATTCATGCTTATGTTTTTTAATAGGGCACAAGACGAATTGCGTTGCGAGAGAAGCGGTGTATAAGTTATAAGAGAGAGATAGAGATAGAACGAGAGCAGCTGCCAGATTGCGTACATAAAATTAATTTTATGAAAACGAACATTTTGAGAAATTTAGCTGTATTGAACAACGTTTACCAAACAAGGAAATAATAAAAACCAAATGTGTTGAATTCATGTGAACTTGCTGTGATTCAACCAACAAAAGTCTGTCTCTTCTCTCTCTCTCCCCCTCTCTCTTTCTTTCACTCGGTTTCTCGCACTCTTTGATGAGCGAAAGATAGGGCACAATCGGTTGGCTTTGTGTTCCTCCTAAAATTATTAATTACCACCACATGCACGTAAACAAAAATTTGTAAATCAACCACTTTTGATAAATCAGAGACTAACACACACACACACACACACAGACAGACAGTCACACCGATACACATTTGCATACCACAACTGAACATGGCCACAAACACCAAAACAATTTTGCGATGAAATTGTCAAATTGCAGCGCAAAAACGCAAAAGCAGCAACCGCAACCGCAAACGCATACCAGCATGGTGCAACTAGCAGCAGCAACAGGAGGGGGCATGCATGCATGGGTCGACATGCCCCCGACCAGCCCTGCCCCTCGCACCGCCAGTCAGTTATCGGTGCCATTGAGCCACATCCACATGGAGACGAATTCAATTCACAATTTTGGTAACCGAAAATCACAGCGAGGCGAACGCAATCAATCATAAAACGATGAAATGTCGACGAGCGCGAAGGCAACCAAATTGTAAACGCTGTCAGGACACGGTCACAGGACAATGCAGAGCACACGAACACGGACACGGACACGGACATTACCATGGCCATAAACCAGTGGACATTGGCCGGTGGGACAGAGCGCAGGACATTCAGCATTTAGCGAGCAGAACCTTTGACAAAGTCAACATTAAAACGATTTTCGCTGTTTCTTCTTCTTTATCTTTCGATACACTTGCAAAGGGCTCTTTCTGATTCGTGTCAGGGAATGTGCGAATCATTGAACCAAGCATATTTGACCTCTCAAGGAAATTGTATTTCTATAAAATTACAACAATTTAGACATAGCGCCCATATTCCTAACTCCCCTAACTTTGTCAAACCGTCAATGTCAAACTGAACCGATTTTCATGTCTAATGGCATTTTGATCATGATTTAACCTCGAAATTGATAAATAAATAGTTTTGCAATTTTAAAAAAAAAAAATCATAAAAAATTTTATTTTTAAAAATGTAACAATGCGAGTTTATATTTATAATTATAAATTAAAAGTGTTTCTGTGGGTGTCACATTTTTGGACAAAAATCATGCCAAAATGGACAACAATTTTGACGTGTGAACCTTTGGATGCATAGCACCCATACTCCAAATTCGAATAACTTTGTCAAAACCGAACCTATTTTAATGTTGAGTGGCATTTTGATCATGCTATTTTTTATATTAATCTACATTTAATAAATATATGCGCTATTGCTTTTTTTCTACAAGGGTATTGAGCTTTCGACAGCCCGAAAGTGCGCTGCTATTTCTATTTTTTTATATCTACACAAATTGTCAATGGCTTTGGCTTACTCTCTCCCTCTGACTCGGCTGACTCACAAAAGTGTTTGGGCTGAAAGTTAAGCGCCTCAAACAATATGTGCGGCGCAGCGGCAGGTAATTAGAGGCCCAGCCGATGATGCAGATACAGATACAGATACATATACATATAAATATACTAATACACATACATGTATCGAAATACACACGGGCAGATACAGATAGAGATACAGCTGGCAACTGACAATTTGATTGTGCTTGGGTTCACTTATCAAATTTGAACTTAATTACCAATGCGTTGCGTTGCGTTGCGTTGCGCGGCTCAGATAACGTTCGGGCCACAAAAATGGTGGCCTAATGAGCAGTTTTATGCATAGTTTTAAGCCGCATTTTGTAATCTGTTTGGGTGCGATTTACACGAAATTGAAATGCCAGGCCCATAAATCAGGTTGCATTCGCAGTCAGCAGTCGTAAGTGTGTCATTAAAATTAATTATATAGCAGTTTTTAACGACGGACCATGGAATAGATCCAAATCCGAGGCAGTGGCCAGGCCCACTGTGGCGCTGATGTCCTCCTCCTCAAACTGGACCGGCGGGCTCTTGGCAATTAGCCACACGTCGTGTCGTGCAGAGCTTTGCATTTTGTTTTTTAATTCTCTTTCTTTTCTAAATATTTGCACACAGCATTTGTTGATGATTCTGTATTCAGCACCTACATATACAAATGTGTGGACACACACACTCACACACACGCACACACACACACAGCAAACACATGCCTGCACATAGATAGCCCCAATGGCCTCGACAAGTCGACTGCTTTCAAATATTTGCGTTGACATAACTTTGTCTGCGGCTGGCGCGCGCCGAGTGTTGAGAAGCGCCGAGGAGAGCTCTGTGGACAGAGCAACAGACGACAGGCAGCCGCTTTGTCTGCGCCTTACAATGTGTGAAAGATAATTATAACATGTGTGCCCACACACACACACTTACACACACACACACACACAGTAGTTGAATTGCATGGATAGGTGGACAGTGCAGAGTTGGGAAACGTTTTTTATTTCCACCTTTTTTATTGTCTAGCCACAAGCGGCAAGCGCCGGCCTTTGCCACTGACAGCTCCAAGTTGGACTCCAGCTCGAACAAAGCCGATGACGATGAGAAGCCAAAGATGCCAACACAGCAGTCGCCATCGAATGTCAATAGCAAAACTGTTTGCCAAAAGCTAAACATGACGCAGCAGACAGAAAACTGAGCTCACATTGACTTCCGAATGCACTTAATATAGAAAAAAACATTGAAATAGTTCGGAGTCCTAAAACTAAATTTAATGAAGTACTAAATTGAGTAACTCCCTTGAATGAAGTTAGTGCGGATAATAATATTTCATATTTACCGGTTGTGGATAAGAATGAATGACAAGAAAAGTTAAATATCGGACACTAATTCGGTATTCTTTCCGAAAATGTTAAAATGCAACTAAGGTGCAGGATTCCAGCTATATTAGGTTTTCAAAAACAGATCAAGAGTTTATATATCTAACTGTGAGTGCCTCACTCTTGAACCTTTTATTCATTACATTTTAAGTGCAAGGCATAAAGAGTTTAAGTAGGTTATCAGAAAAGTGAAATGGCCAACAACTAGGGTATTCGGCATCCATTCCAATGTTGTTGGTCGTTTTGTTTTATCGATTCGGAGTCTGATGATTGCTCTTAAAGCCGTTCAAACAAATCGTCGCATAAATTATGCAATTGAAGCCAATGTCCCGCTAGAAAAATGACATGCCTTGGCCCCATCAATGCCAGTCTCCCCGCAGCCCGTCCGTCCACCGTCCACGTTCAACGTTGTTGGGCGATTTGCGTTCCATTTATTTCCATTTATCGCAGCTGCCCGTTTTTAAGTGCGTGTGGGACGGGCGAGGGGTGGCCATGATTGAGACATTGATGGTAGTTAGGAAGTAGTTACGCAGTGATATATTACATGCTCATCACTCAGGCTCTCGCTAATTGAATCTCTCTCTCTCGCTTTCTCCCCCATTACAGTGTGCAATTGCAATAATCATGCGCGTCAATGTCGCTTAAATATGGAAATCTTTCGGCTATCGCACGGCGTCTCCGGCGGCGTCTGCCAAAACTGTCGACACTCGACCACGGGACGCAATTGTCATCAATGCCGGGAGGGCTTCTATCGGGATCCCACCAAGCCGCTGACTCATCGAAAGGTGTGCAAAGGTAAGTTGACTGTGATTAATTACTTTCTCACTTGCTAACCGGAGCTGCCACTGCATAAATCAGCTTTCGCTTTGTATATAGTATATAGTATATAGTATATAGTATATGGTATTGTGGTATATTCCAAAATTAGCCCGGCCATTTGGACATTCCGTTGTGCCAAATCCGGCCAATCAGTTTCATCACGAGGCGCTGCTCAAAATTTAATTAACTGCTTCCACGTTCAACACAAAAGAATAACAAACGAAATTCCAAGCCAATTTACACTAATTAGCCCAAATTATTGCCATAATTTGTAGTGCCCTAACTGTATCCGAAATGCAATCCCTTAAAACAGCGACCTTTAAAAGTATTTCATATAATTTATGTACCCGATAAATTCTTGGCAATTGATGGGCAGTAAAAAACCGAAAGCGCATCGAAAAATTAAATTGAAACCAAAATATTGCACAACTGGGAGATGCCCTGTGTGCCTAGCTACATAATAATTTATAACCAATAGTTTTCTACAAAAAATATTCAATATTTTGGAAGGCTGAAATTCTTTCAAAAACATTTTTTTACCCATAAGAATACTTAAATGAAGTTCTTTCAATAATTTGAATAATTTCTGATCAGCTATATATATGCATATATTTTATAACAGGGTATATTCAGAACATAATTTAGCAGCAGGAACTGGGCAGTGTGGTCAGCTAATTTATGAGCTGGCAATAATTTTTACGCGCTGGCTAATCAACTCGGCCAAATAAGTTGGTCCAGCAACAACAACAACAACAACAACAACAACAGATGGCTGGCTAACAACAAAACTAGGCAATTGCTATTTTTAGCTAACACATGCATATATAGTATTGGTCGTATCTATCCATCTAACCGGACGTTTCGAATCAGAACTGACGTCCGCACAAAGCTTTTCAATTCGTTTTGGCCAATTGCAAATTGAATTTTGTGAATAAACAAAAAAGGTACTTAAGTAGTGCAAAGAACAACAAATATGAAAACAAACAAAACAAACTACAAACAAATTGGTTGCATGTAATGGACGTCTGTTGTGTTGTTGTTGTTGTTGCTGTTGCTGCTGTTGAAGTTCCTGTTGTTCTCGGCTGGTTGCCGACTCCTCCCCCCCACCAGCTGTGAATTGCGCATACGCCGCGTGCCCCATTTGTCATCATTTCTCAAAAGACGTCGCTGCTGCTGACTAAGCATCATAATTCTGAAAAGCCGTTAAATCCAAATCAAAATCTTATCGATTTTTAATTAATTATACAACGCAACAAAAACAAATCCAACAACAACCAAATTTACAAGGCCAGCAAAATGCGCACATCGTAAATAAGTAAAGCACACACACAAACACACACACACACGCACACACGCACACAACTCTTGTTGAGTTTTATCGTCGGCAGCTTCTCTTTGCAGAATTTTGTTTTATTTTAATAATTCGATACTTTTTTATGCTTTTTTGTCTTAAATTTTTGTCGGTTTCGGTTTTTGTTTTATTTGCGCAACGTCGAAAGAAATTTATTCATTTTAATTTTGACACGCGTGCAATTTGTTTAAAACATTTTTGCATTGTGGTTTAACATTTATTCTCATTGTTGTTCAGCCCGTTCTCATTGTTGTTGTTGTTGTTGTTGTTGCGTGTTGGCAAAATGTTGTACGTCATGTTTTTCGGTTCGGGGCTTCAATTAGTCAACTGCCTTGACTGGCTTGTCGGGAACTGTCCGTACTTGTCTCTCGGATCCGCCGGCATGCCAAATGCAACATTTGCGCCGCATTACAAATGCGCATACTTCAGATCCAGACCATCTGCACCATGGGAATTCGATGGCAAAGAGCAGCCGGTTGACGCAATATCCCCAACAAGTGGCTCGGCTGTTTTTTTTTTAATGAAAATTCTTTGATGCACGCGAAATGATAATTGAGGCAGCTCTCAGATAGAAATTTTCTGGGATAAATACTTATAATATGCATATGTTTATTGCACCTTGAAATGTCTGCAGAAATCAGCCCCTGAAATCACATTTACTTTTCTTTTCAAAGATTTAAGATTTATTTTTGGAAAACAATTGGCAAAGTGTGTTTCTTGAGAACCAATTGCAGCCAAAAGCGTTTTAGCTGGAAAAATACAAGAGCATGTTTTTTTGCAAATTTAAATTTCCAAGAAATAGGTAAATGATAAATAACACAGAAGGCAAAATGGCTGTCAAACATTGTTTAGAGATAATTTTTAGTAAATAAGAGATAAACACATTTTACAAATATCTGGCGAAAATGAATTTCCAAAGAATATTTAAGATTGTTAATAAAAAACGAATTCATGCACAGCTGCAAACAAATCCATTTAGAAAAGATTTTGCCTAAAAGTATTTCATTGAATACATTATTAAGCTGTCATATATTTAATTCATATTAGCGTATTATCCCTATTTTTTTATGGTAATTAAATAATTAAACTACAATCCAAGATGTCAATGCAGATATTTTTTCATAAAACAATCAGAAGTACTTTTTTTGAAATATTTCTCAATATTTAAATATAAAATATTAGAGCTTTAAATATATAAGCTGGTCAACAGTACAACACAATTATATATTTGACTTTATTTGAACGAGAAAACAAAAATTATTATTTTTGAAATCACTTTTCATAATGTAGAAATTTTACAAAAAAAAACAGCTTTTGCCTATTTTAAGTAAGAAAGATCTTGTAATCAACATTTTTTTACTAATTCAGTTCAATTCCTGAAATCTTTATTTCGAGTATTTTGAGCGGCGGTTTTCTCTGAGTGTACATCGAACAGACACTTTGTAAGCTGCTCTCCGAATGTGTCTGTCAGTCGTGCATATTTGACTTATTTTTGATTTGATATATGCATGAAATATAAGAAATTATAAGTTTTCTCGTAGATTGAAAATCACGCGCTGCTCGCATGTCTCGCATTATAATTAACGCCTTAAAGCAAGCCCCAAGTTGAGAAACTTCCGGGACAGGAGTGAAGATGCGCAGTTGTTGTTGTTGTTGTTGTTGTTGGTGCTGTTGTTGCCATGATTTCGATTTAATTTAAATATTCAAATGATTTACTTGAGCCGAGCAAAGTGAAGCAGACGTTGCCAGCAATAACTCATCAGGCAGCCAGCGGGCAAGGGACGGGACAAGTGGGGGGACAGATGTGGTGGGCTGCCCAAACGGATGCACAGGCAAACCATTATACATACACTCACACACACACACACACATACATGCTCTGACATGTTGTCAAAGTCATTTCAGTTTCGGCTCAGCCAATTTCCTTATTTGCGCAAATGTTTCAATGACCGGAAAATTACATATTATTTGTCCAATGAGAGATTGCAAGATACACATACACACGAACACACACATACGCAGGCGTAAATGTCTGGCTATTATTCATAATAGTGTAGTTGTCGTTGTTTTTGCATTTGCTGCTGTTACAAATCTTCGGATAATTAAAAGCAGTGCCAGCCCCAAAAAGTATGCTCTGCTTTTTATGTCACCGCTGCGACATCATAAATTTTATATGCATCCAAGAAAATAAGCGACAACCAACTCGCCGTGCAAACACCCTAACTTCTGTGCTATGCAAATGCAATGATCAAAATATAATAAAAAAAAACACTGGATGTAAACGAATTGAGTATAGGTTGTATATAATGGATAATTCTAGTGCGATATTTAAGGATCGGGATCTGAAATGGAACGACATAGCGAATATACCTCTGGCCACCCTGTAAATGCATAAGATACCGCAAATTGCCAGTGCTTGGTTTTGTGTTCATAAAACAATGGGCCAAATAATGTGTGTGGTATATCATAAACGCAACCATGTCGGGGGCGGGGTCGGAGGCGGGCATGAATACAATTAACAATATCCGTAACTAAATACGTGAAATTAAAAGCCATAAAATCACAAAGTCACGTGCGAAATGTTACAGCAATAACAGCAGCAGCAGCAGCAGCAGCAGCAGCAATTAAAATAATGTCATGAATTACCTATGCGACACACACACACACACACTCACACACACATTGACACCCACACAAACAGAGCACAGCCGCTGCCTGCACGTTGTGGGGAGCAACAACAACTTTTTTTACTGCCATTTCGACGTGGCAAGTTCATGAAACGCAGCCGCCGCCAGCGCAATCATTAGACAAGCAGCAGCAGCTGCGGGGGTGGGTGCCGGGGTCAGGGGCTGTTCCTTGGCAGGGGGTGGGCGGAGCATCACTCAAACATCATTAGAATTTCATAAAATGCGCCTTGCAACTGTAACAAATCGGTTAAAGGTTGCGCTGCGAGGGTTCTCGCCAACTTACTTAATTGAATGCCAGGCCAAAATGCATTTATCATCGGCCCAGCAAAATGTGGGGGGCGGCGGCAGCGGAATGGAGGCGTGCAGGCAGCCACTAAGCCGTGCTGCTTTTAAAAACTAAGCTACAAAAATCTATTACAACTATGTGCGGGGGCCGGGGTGGTAAAGGCACGGGCAACACAAACTAAGCGGCGTAGCAAATTTTACGCTGGCGAAGCAATAAAAGTTGCTGCTAGCAAAAGCGAAATATTGTGGTCGAAAGTGATCGACTGCGTGAAATACCCTGTAGATGTTGGTTGGTTCTATAAAGAACGGAAAACTAAAGAACATAAAGTATTCAATTTTGTTAAAATTAAAGTAAACCTTATCCCAAATATATTTTAAAATATTCCAACAAACTTTTTAAATTAAAAAGTAATTTATTCCTTTTATGTATTTGATTTTTGCCAACCTACAGAAGCAAATATCTTAATTTGAAAATATGATGAAATACAGTCTATAAATCTACGTATAATACCTATACAGATAACTATATAAGCAGACAGCTGACATTCCAGTCGCCACCCCTTTGTGCAAAGATTTCTGTTTGCTGATCAACCCTTGCGACTCGTTTGCAATTTTAGAGTATATTCATTGCATATCGGGCCACCACCCTGAGCAACCACCCACCCACACTCACACACACACACACACACACACACCCACATAGATAGAGCGAACCTCAGGCCGGCCACGCTTTTTGGCTTTTGTGGGCGTGGGCGTGGAATTGTAGCCAGGATTTGAATTATGACATTTTGCATGCGAGTTGACATTTAAAGCTGTGCAAATTGTTCGAGCGTCAAATTGGCGCTGCCATTTCGTTGCTCCGCCTCCCCCACTCCGTTCCACCCGCGCAGAGTTTTTGGCATTGCCTACTTTTATGCGGCTCGTTTGATTTTCAATAGTCTTTATGTCTGCGCCTCAATTTTAACGCACAATTTGAAAAGTGCGCCAAAGTTTTGAATACAATTGAGCTCTTATTTCTTGCCAGGGCCACTTACTCCGCCCCCGTCGCACCTGCCGCCGAAAACTTTGCAGTCTTGCCGTGTTGTACATGCTACAAAATTGTAACAATCCATTTAAACAGAGGTCGGCCCGACATCTTCTTCATCTTCTTCTTCTTCTTTGGTGAGGGATTCGCCGGCGACATCTTTGCTCATTTGCCGTTGTCGCAAAAGTTGGACGAACTTTGCGCCAGTTGCAACCGCGATAAACTTTTCGCACCAGAACAGCGACGGGCTATAGAAGCGGTGGGGCAGGGGTATTCAAGAAGCCCTGCCGGGCATGGGCATAACTTTAGTCGCGCCGTGCGAAGCCATTGATTTATTAATAGGCTACTAAAGAGGATCCTCTCCCATCAGAGAACTCAGACCGTTCAGTTCAAGGAGTTTGGGTGTACTCACTTCATTCAATTCGTTATTGCATGCAAAAATTACTTATTTAAGCACACTCAAAGAGATGAAGCCAAATAAAATCTGAACAATATTCATTACAATTTGAATGGTTGTTTTCTAAAATTAGAAATTAAATTTGTGTTCCTTTTTTAAAGTAAATTTAGTTTACAATATAAATTGGATATTCTCTAAAGAATCAAAGAAGTAAAATACTCTGCGAGTGTATTCATTAGTATTCATTTTTTAGGCACATCATAATTAAATATTTAAAATATATTCATATGTATTTTATGATAGATATTCTTGGATCTTTCTAGTTAGTTTTGTCAATGCTTATTTAATTGTTTTGATTTATTAAAATTTAACTCAATTTCAATGAAAAATTCGAGTGAACTCACTTTTTTCTAATTGCTTAACTGAATGTCGATCATTTTGGCTACATTTGCAACTATTGCAGCCAGAATGATTCAGTGGGCATCCATCAGATGCACAATGTATCTGATTGGAGTACGGTCTGTTTAGTGTTCACCTCGAGCAGATCGGGCAGATCGGGCAGATCGGGCAGACCGGTCAGGTGTAATCCCTCGCATAGCAAATCATTCGATTGCGCTTCGACGCGGCAATCTTTTCATAATTCTTGTTCTGTGTTTGGTTTCTTCTGAAATTTGCATGAGTCTATTTATCTAATAATAACAAACAGCAGCCGCACCCGCATCCGCACCCCCACCCCCACCCCTCGCAGTGGAGGCAGCTGTGTTTTTTATTGCTCACCTTTTTTTTTTTTTTTCTGCTGGACTACGAAATTTGGGCTAATATTTTATGGCAATTGATGGGAAGTGGACGACGACGTCGACTTCTACGTTACGCACTTTTTGCTTGCGGTCAGCCAAGAGGTGCAAGGGAGGGGCTGGGGGAGGGGGGAAGGTGTGCGTGGGTGGGTATTGGTGTGTTTGGTTCGCTTGCGCAAAGTTGAAATAAACAATAACAAATTGCGCTTGATTTGCTTTATTATGTTTACACTTCGCCCAGAGCCGAACTGAGTGAGTGTAAATTTGAATCTGAATCTGAATACGAATACGAATACAGATACAAGTGTGAGTGTGCTTGTGATTGTGAGTGCGGTAGCAAACAGCGCGCACTGTGAAACTTCGGTTAATTAATTTTTGGAAAGCCAAGCAAAATAAATAAAGGCCAAACAGATTTTAACCGTTGTAAATAAAAGCGAAGCAACGCACAGTCGAAAATTTAAAGCCAGAAAATTGTGCAAATTAAATGGACCGCAAGCAGCGACTGCAAATGAAACAATACATACACCCAAATATATATATATATAAATGTATATAGTGCGATTGATGGATATCAAATTTGTACAGATGTCTACATAAATTGAATTGTGTTTAATCAGGTGCAGAAATAGTCTTTACTATGCGAGGATATATATTTAGAAAGAGTGGCATATTTTGGCTCCATCTTTATTTAAGCAAAGAAAAAACAAACTATATACAAATGCCCAAAATAAATGCAAATCGAATTAAGAGCCTTTAATTGTGCTTAAACAATAAAGATTGTTGTCTGTTCAGTCGGGTGTTTAACATAAACCAGATGTCTGCCACATTGTTATAGTTAACACACACAAAAAACGATCAATATTTAAATAGTAATTTGTTGTTATTCGGAAGATTTATGCCACAACTACCACTCTTTAAAAGTAAATATAATTTTTATACAAGACCAAATCAGCTTCGAAACAGATAAAGATATTAATGTTATAAAATTAGAAAATTTATTACGTTTACTGGTAGAAAAATTCTTTTTTCAATTTTCATTATATTTTCTGAAAACAAAACTCTTTAAAGTTTGTTCAGTTTTATTTTATTGGTGCCTGTTGAAAGTGGCGCTTTGACTTGGCTGGCTTCGATAACCATTGGCAATGATTCACGCGCTGTCCTAATTAAGAGCCAATTTTTCAAAGAGCCCTTTCAGAGAGTCGTTTCATTGACTGGAACAGCGAAACGGAGCAGTTCCCAGTACCCAGTACCCAGTACCCATTGCCCGTTCCCAGAGATGAGTGACGTGCGAAACCAGCAGCAACTGCAGCTCTTTGTCCACGTCGGACCCTTCAGTTCGACTGGCAAGTCAAATGTGATTCAATGCGGCTATTTGGGTCGTCCTTTCGTGCAGTGACTCAAAGCAGTGAAAGGTGCTCCATGCTAACTGATATGCCCGCCGAATGAATCAGGCAGCCTTGGAGCCGGTTGCATTAAAATAGAAGCCAACTGAGGCTAAACAAACCTGATGCTACTCGATTACATTGTGAATTGTGTGGGTACTGAGTGTTTGTCATGGGTGTGACTGCGATTGTGAATATATGTTGCTCTCTCTCTCTCTCTTTCTCTCTCTGTGGCTTGTTATAATGAAAATTCATAATCTCTGGCTTGGTCAATGCACAAAAAAGCGCAGCAAGGGCCATATGGAATATGCCAGGAATACAGATGCACAGACACACACACACACACACATACACTGAAACACATATGCATATGCATATGAATATATGCGGAGTGCGGTGCAGCGGACTCCATATCCATGGCTATGATATGGGCCAGGATGCGTAATGAACTTGTTGTTACTGCTATTTTTTCTGCCTTGGCCATTTTCACAGGACGCCAGCACGACGAGCTGTGTGGATTGTTCAGATATCGCACACACGCACACACACACACACATTGCTGCCTCCCCCAACCCCCCATAATTGAGTGCTTGCCCTGCGGCCAACAATGGACACGAGCGCCAAATGGTTAAAGTGCTGTTGTTGTAGCAAGTTATTATTGTCTGCTGTCGTTGTTGTCATTGTCATTGTCATTGCTGTTGTTGTTGTTGTTGTTGTTATCTTCCGGATGTGTCGCTGTGTGCATATAAATCGCATTTAATTTATTGTAAATCGGATTATATTACCAAATGTTGCACGCACCCGACCACCATCGCTCCCCGGAACCCATTCACGACCCAGGTTCAGGACCCGGTTCTAGCCGACATGTAGATTGTGTCGGAGTCTCACTTCAGCCCTAAATGCTATGCGACTAAAAAAGCGGCTTATTAACCAAACTAAACAGACGCTGCACAAACTGCAGAAATGTTGCGACGTTGCCTTTCGGGCGACACATGACACAAATGAGCGGCACCCAGATTAGATCTCAGCCAGCTGAGCGTGCAAATGGCCAATGGCTCCCCACATGGCACATTTGCGGGTGGGCCAAAGCATAGTAAAAAATTAAATGCAAGTTGCTACAAAAAAATAAATAAAAAAAACAAGCAGAAATGAAAAAAGAAAAACGAACTAAATGAGTTTCTAGTTAGCACGAGACTTAACTGCGATGCACTGCGCGAAATTCTTTTGATAAAATGCTGAACAAACCTATAAAATGTTATGTGTCATAAATTATTATTAATTTTATTTTAAGTTTTATTTCGTTATCTTAAAAATGCAAATTTCACTCTTAATAAACAAATTTAAGATACTTAAAGTTTAAATAAAAGTCTTGGCTCAAAATACCTACTCAGATATAATTATATATGTAAACAGATAGAGCATCCGTTATAATTGAACTGATCGTGATCAGTTATTGCTCGCCACATGCCAGACTTGCAATTGATCAGAAGTAGCATTCATTCCAAGTTAGCATTCGTTCCATGGATAAGTGCGGATTGTTGCAGCCACCATTTGGGGCAATTTGTTGCCGAAGTCTGCTTGAATGCGGCAAGTGCAGCAAAGAGGATGCGGCATTAAAGACCGCCGCTGGGCGGGCGCATTCGCACTTTCATTTGCAATTAACCGTGTGGCATTTAACTGCACTCACTTTGGTGGGTGCCTACAGTCTCTGTTATCTGTTAATGCACATTTCCACGGCTCATAAACGTGGCCGTCTGCGAGGAAACGGTGTGGCCAACGTTGACCGAAAAACCCGATGAAAAAGAAAACTTGAAAGCAACTTAAAGTAAAATTCAAGTAGCCTCCATGGTCAAAACGCCATATTGCCAATTACTTGTGTGTGTGTGTGTGTGTGTTGCAGATTGCAGATTGCATTTACGATTGGCAAAAAAAAAGGCTTTGAAGTGCGGCCAACACAATAAAGCTCTCAACGCAACGCAGCTGCAGCTGCGATTGTAACAACAACAGTATCTGTATCTGTAACTGCAAGTGTATCTGTATCTGTATCTGTATCTGTATCTGTATCTGTATCTGTATCTGTGACTCAATGCCTTTCAACTGTTTCTTCATCGGCTCTCAACAATTCTGTTCTGTTTCCTTTTTGCAGCCTGCCAGTGCCACCCGATCGGCTCATCTGGCAAGATCTGCAACAACACCACCGGTCAATGTCCCTGCAAGGACGGCGTCGCGGGCCTCAACTGCAATCACTGCGCCCGCGGCTATCAACAAAGCCGCTCCCACATCGCGCCATGCATCAGTAAGTATATACAATATATATACATATATACAATATATATATTTTGAGTATCTTTTATTTTAAATATTTTACCCGATTCAGGAAACCCTTTCTATAAACAGAAACCGAGCCCAAACGTGAGTGGGGTTGGTTTCTATTCTGCAAAAATTACGATTACGAAACAAACAAAATAAATATTAAATTGAATGAAAATGTGACAAGCCAAGGCTAAAACTATCCTCAGTGAAATCCTCATTGCAACATAAACAGTTCATTGTTAATTTAAAGTCAATTCAATATAACTTAAGATACATTGATATTGGCTTAAATATTATCATTATCATTGCAGAACATTGCAGTCGGGCGATACCGACTGCGTTATACTCGTTCACGTTCTTAAATAAAAGATTCCATAGCTCCCATATATCAAACCCCCATAACTTTG
>SCDT01000592.1:0-44240 GCA_004143765.1 Drosophila melanica | reverse complement strand
TATATATATATATATATATTCAACCTTTCAACCCATTTGATTTTATACATACATGCACAAATTCACACGCACACACTAACGTGCACGCCACGCTCACCTTACTCGGCAGCTGCGCGTGCCACCACGTTAGAAACGAAATCTTTGTTTTCATCTAATTGTATGATCGTTATGAAATATTCACGACTTATTATGATCAACGAAATGTATGTACAAATTAAAATGCAGATCTGAAGTATTTCATTTGCGGTTTTTGGGGTTTTGTCGATATTGGAGGCGGTTTGGGGGAGGTATCCAAAATCCAAAGGTATTTAAATCGGCGTATGCTCATGTCTCTAGCTCTTCTAGTCTCCGAGATATGGTAAGAAAACGAAAGGCTGTTATCGATTTGTTTCCTTAATCGCTGAGTTAATACAGACGGGCGGACAGACGGACATGGCTAAATCAACTCAGCTCCTGATCAAGAATATATAATATATGTAAAATATATGTATTTAAATAAGTTTGAAGCTAATCAGGTGAGGTGAGGTATTGCAACAATTTTCAAAATTTTAACACTGTGTTATGAATAATTTTATGTAAAGCTTAAAAATTATTTCACGAAAATGAAACTTACACCCTTACAACCCTACCCATTAGGTTTTCACTTCGAAGCGTAAATTTTGCAAAAATGATAAGTTTCAGCTTAATGAAATCAAGAATGTAAAGGTTGTTTATAACATGTTTCACTATTTTTTGGGCTTGGGGATCGCTCCTTTTTTTTAAGTCCTTTGTACTTACATTCGTATTAAAAGGAAACTGTGAAAATGTCAACTTTATAGCTATTATGGTTTGGGCCCTGCGTTGATTGCCAATCACCATCACCAATGGCGACTAACACATTTGTATACGTGTATGTAGAAGATTATGCTATGGACACATATGTACGCAATCATTTGATTTCTCTTACAGCAATTACGCAGATAGAGGGACAACGTCAAAGAGACAGGTGAAAGTTTGCTGGCGAACTTTTGAAAGCTTTTAGCCCGCTCTTAACTAATGCTGCAGGACGAACCTACTGAAGGGAGGCATGGTCTGCGTGCGTTTTTGTAAGAGTTGTGTTCGGAGCATCTTTGGTTCCTTTTTCTTGTTGATTTTTTTTATCGGCTCGATTTTATGTTGTCATTTACTCTTAGAGATCCGTTGCGGCTGCTGCAGTGGTACTTATGCTTTGCTCCGTAAATGGCCATTTAAAGAGAGATGGACAGTTAGATGGCTGCTGTGGGTGTTGTTGCTACTGCTGCTGCTGCTGCTGTTGTCCCTCTTTGTGTTGACGCCGCGCTCCCGCTGCTGCTGCTGCTGCTGCTGCTGCTGCTGCCAGTGCTCACATTATTGTTGTTGTGTTGCTGCCATGGTCGCTGCTGCTGCTGCTGATGCTGCTGCTGCTGCTGGTACAAGAACTGTTTGGGCTTATCATGAGTAAATCAGTTTATCTACAGTTAATGCTATGGACAGATGTGTGCGTTTTCGCTCGCTCGTGTATTAAATGTTAACTTAAAAAAAAACACAAAAACAAGGTGTAACGTCAATGCAACTAAAGGACTCAACTAATACAACTACACGTGAAGTATATATATATATATATATATTCGTGTGCATATATATACTACAGAATAGAGTTGAATTATGGTAAGTATATATGATAAGAACAAAAAACCGACATCACTTATATTAAAAGTTAAATAATTTAATTTAACTGAAATACATAAACGTTCTCTTTGCAACTGTCCTTACGTATCCTTGTGCTTTGTTTCTACATATTGATGTGTACCTTAACACTCACACAAAAACAGAGCCGTGGCGAATATATGTAAACTGCCGTGCTTGAAATCAAGAAGGGGTTAGGCACGAATTGGTTGAAACTTAGCCAGTAGTAGTAGTAAGTAAGACATAAGATGCAGCTTAATCAAATTGAACAAGTCGTTTGTACCTTAATACAGACATCTTACATCTGCATATTATTTAATATATATATTCTTTTGTGTTCGTTGATTTTGATTGTTTCTATGAGTGGCCACCTATTGTAATTCCTTGACATATCCTATTAAATATATATTTAAATATCTATATATACTTAAATTTACACATATGAGTGTGTGTGTGTGTGTGTGTGTGTGTGTGTGTACTGTTTCTTCGCTTGTGTGCGCATTGCCATCATCGGTTGGACCATTCTTGTTGGTACTTCTGGTAAAGTTCTTGCATCAAAGCTTTTTCTGGGTCGCCATTATTACTTTATAAACACAGACCCACATACACACACACACACATGAATACTCTTATTCTTGTGTTGGTCCTGCATAAGCTTGGGAAACTGTGGTTGTTGTGAAAAGCATCCCTAACTGTATTCTCTTTGAAGTGTTGTGACATTTCGCCCACTCTCTCTTAACTTAACTTAAGGGAGTCTGCAAATAAACAAGCATTCAGTCTAACAGTTGGCCATTTGAAAATATCTTAAATTGGCACCTTGAGGAGTCCATTTTAAAAACCTCTTTCACCTAATTAAGAAAAAAGCAAAATTCCATTAATTTTTTGAATCTTACTTTTGCACGGTATCTAGCTCAAATATATGAAAACTACATTTTCCGAAGGTTGGTAAAAAGCTGCGTGGTACTAAACGTTAAGACCACATTTATTCATCATGCTGTCTGTTTATTCGTCCGACTGGTAACTTGATAACATGTCGATACACCTGATATCGCAGTATGGTTATCCTGGCTATGCCCTCTGGAACACCGGCCAGCGTCCTCGCCATTAAAAATTGGAAATGCCTATATCTCCTACAGTTTTTAATTAACCAAATTAGGAGTACTGGGACGCTCCCCAAGACGTTACAGAAAAAATGTAAATAGTTGCTGACCACCTCCAAAAATTTCGACCTTGGCATTCCGGTCGCGGCGACTAGAATACCGCCGCCCCTAAAAATCGCCAACGCAAATCGCAAAAATCAAAAGATCTCACAGATTGAAAGCCACCTCTCGCATCACACAAATTACAAAAGACCAACAATAACAATAATATTCAAAGTATAACACGTCGGTAACGCCCGCTTGCAGCGTTCTGACTTGTTGTTCTATAATTTAATTATTACTAGTTAAATTGCAGATAATTTAACAGTTTAAGCGCCCGCCGATACTATACCCTGAATCGATCTGTCTTTACAAACATTGCAACCCCCTTGCATTCATACATTCATACACAAATTTCCACATACAAACACACACAAACGCACGCCGCATTCACTTCACTCTGTGGCTGTGCTTGACCCCTAGTAAAGAAACTGAATTGTTGTTTTCGGTTGAAATTAGAAGTATGATTGTTATGAAATTTTCAGGACTGAATGAGAGCATTGATATACATGTACACAAGCCTGTAATATTTGATTTGCGGCTTTTTGGTGTTTTATTGCGAAACCCATTGAATATGGGTAAAGAAAGGGTATAATGGGAAGAAGGAAGCATCGCCGACCCCATAAAGTACATATCTTTTTAATAAGTAAATTTATTTTTAGTCCTGTTCGTCTGTATGAACGATTCTCCTATCCCTACACAGAAAAAGTTTATATGTTTCATTATTCTCGTTCTTACTTGGTCGACGCTTCTGTAGAGTGCAGGTTCACCATGGAGCACCTTATTTGAGCTCATCTCTTATTCGCAGAGCGTTGCGTTTTAACCTGTCGGGCGGTGATCCCATGAAAACACACCGGTATCTTGAACTCCGTGTTCCAGATTGTACGTTGCGCCTCTTTTTGGCTGACAGTCGCCGTCGGCGCAGCGCCGGTTTTCTTGCAGTCAAAGCCTGGGCGTGACGCCTAGCAGGACCAGTGTATGAACTAGATGCGGTAAAATATTTTAGCATCTTCGATCGATTTTAAGTGAGTTTTGTACATTTATACGCACTTTCTTCTTAAATGTCCAGTCAAATATTAGTCAATTAAATGTGAAGTCTATTTATTAATTATTTTTTAGTGTATAAGTCAACACAAAACAATATATATACTGATGTATTGATGAAAAAATGCTTTTTATTGTAGATGATGCATTATGACCAAGGATATGGATTCTATATCAGCCTATAAGCAGCTTATCAAAGTCGTTTGGGCCAATCGAGAAATATATATGAGTATGTATATGAATACATCTATTTAATACTTCGTTGAGCTGGAGGTGCAATTATGAAGTTGACCAACATGTGGGCTGACAGTAAACTGCCAATTAGGCTTATGATCATGGTGGCGACATGGTGGAGCTGGAGCTGGTTGCCACAACTTGCATGCGCTGGATCATCGCAGGGACAGGACACAGTGTCTGTGTACCAACCAGGTGATATTATACTTGGTGGGCTCTTTCCCGTTCACGAGAAGGGCGAGGGTGCACCACCCTGCGGACCCAAGGTGTACAATCGCGGTGTTCAACGTCTGGAGGCCATGCTCTATGCTATTGATCGGGTAAATAATGACACAAACATATTGCCGGGCATAACGATAGGCGTCCATATACTGGATACCTGCTCTCGGGATACCTATGCTCTTAATCAGTCACTTCAATTTGTGCGCGCCTCTCTGAACAACATGGATACATCCGCTTTCGAATGCTCAGACACATCCGTACCACAGCTAAGGAAGAATGCGACATCGGGCCCTGTTTTTGGTGTTATTGGCGGCTCATACAGTTCGGTATCTCTTCAGGTGGCAAATCTCCTACGTCTCTTTCACATACCGCAAATATCACCGGCGTCAACTGCAAAAACGTTGTCCGACAAGTCGCGCTTTGACCTATTTGCTCGTACCGTACCGCCAGATACGTTCCAGTCTGTCGCACTAGTGGACATCATCAAGAATTTTAACTGGTCATACGTGTCTACAATCCACTCAGAAGGCTCGTACGGTGAATACGGTATCGAAGCCTTTCACAAAGAGGCAACCGAGCGACATGTCTGCATTGCTGCCGCAGAAAAAGTGCCTAGTGCAGCCGATGACAAGGTCTTTGACTCGATCATAAGCAAACTTCTGAAGAAGCCGAACGCCCGAGGAGTAATTCTTTTCACCCGGGCCGAGGATGCGCGTCGCATACTTTTAGCGGCCAAGCGAGCCAACCTCTCCCAGCCCTTCCACTGGGTGGCAAGTGACGGTTGGGGCAAGCAGCAAAAGCTGCTTGAAGGCTTGGAGGACATTGCAGAAGGTGCGATTACAGTTGAGCTGCAATCAGAGATAATTGAAGACTTCGATCGATATATGATGCAACTAACGCCACACACAAACCAGCGTAATCCTTGGTTCGCTGAGTACTGGGAGGATACTTTTAATTGTGTGCTATCTTCTGGATCGGATAATGCTAAATCAATCAACTTTAATGAAAGCAATGAACAGGTCATTGGTTTGTCTAAAGAGAAGGAGACTGTCATTTGCGATGATAGTTTAAGGCTCTCAGAGAAAGTCGGGTGGGTATTTAAACACATCTAACGAAAAAAAAAATATATGCCCATTTATAAATAATTAATTTAACTAGGTACGAATAAATATTATCTTCATTTACTATATACTATTTTGACTTATTCAGATACGAGCAGGAGTCGAAAACCCAATTCGTAGTGGACGCCGTGTACGCCTTCGCCCATGCACTTCACAACTTGCACAACGATTTGTGTACCCAGAACGATCAAAATCCTGGGCAGCATCATCAGCACAGCGAGTCCGTTTGGTATCGCAAACCAGTGGATAGCTTCTCGCAAGCATGTCCTGATATGGCCAGCTATGATGGGAAGGACTTTTACAACAATTATTTGTTAAATGTGTCGTTTGTAGGTACAGTACTAAGTTCATATATTATTAACTATTATTATTGTCTGATTAACAATAATTAAAAATGATTATTAAAATTTTTACCTGTTAAGATTTGGCTGGCAGTGAGGTGAAGTTTGATCGTCAAGGAGATGGTTTGGCCAGATATGATATTTTGAATTATCAACGTCTTGACAACTCCTCTGGATATCAGTACAAGGTACTTGCATAAATAGTGATAACATTTGACTACTCTAGTCGGGAGCGCCCGATTGAAATATACCCTGTTCCCAGCTGCTCTTTGAAACTAGAGAAGATAGATATTTCTACTTATAGCACGCACTAAAATCGACAATGTTTAAAGCATTAATTTTTTATATCCTTGACCCATTAAAAATGGGTAAAAAGGGTATACTTGTTTTTTTGCAAATGTATATAACAGGCAGATGGACTCATCTTTGACCCGTTATTTTTATTATTATTATTATTATTTATATTATTTTATTATTATTTTCTTTTAAAATTTTAATTTTACATTGTGTTGAGGTGTGTCCTTATACAATCAGTTAATAAATAAATTGATCAATTGTGTAGGGTAACAGATGGTGAATGCAAACCTAGTAATATTTACATATTTGTTTTGATATCTGGAACCGTGAAGATAACGGTCATCTGCTTTGATTTTATATATTTACATACATCTATGGTATTGCCGTTGCAGGTGATCGGTAAATGGTTCAACTACCTTGAAATCAATCTGGACACTGTCGTGTGGAACAAGGCAAATGAAATGCCTACCTCCGCATGCTCATTGCCATGCGAGCCTGGGATGATAAAGAAGCAACAGGTATTAAAATGTGACTTTCATTGAATTGTAAGTACTCATGCTTGAGCATTCATATTCACAGGGTGACACCTGCTGCTGGATTTGTGACAGTTGTGAGCCGTACGAATATGTCTTTGATGAATTCACTTGCAAGGACTGCGGTCCGGGTCTTTGGCCGTTTCCTGATAAGCTATCCTGCTTCGCTCTCAATATACAGTACATGCGCTGGAATTCGTTGTTCGCACTTGTTCCCATGGCGATTGCAATACTTGGCATCGCGATGACTATAATCGTAATTGTGCTGTTTGCAAAGAACCATGATACGCCTCTTGTCCGTGCATCTGGCCGCGAGCTCAGCTATACCTTACTGTTCGGTATTTTAGTTTGTTACTGCAATACGTTTGCGTTGATCGCGAAGCCGACTATCGGCTCATGTGTTCTTCAGAGATTCGGCATCGGCGTCGGATTTTCCATTATTTACAGCGCTCTGTTGACTAAAACCAATCGCATATCGCGAATCTTTCACTCGGCATCCAAGTCAGCGCAACGCCTTAAGTACATCAGCCCGCAGTCCCAGGTAGTAATTACAACCTCCTTGATCGGTACGTATATTTCATCGGTGATCAAAAGAAAATGCATTTTTACTGTATATACCTTATTAGTTCATTAAATAAATCAAATATTGAACACAACTACTTTGCCAAAAAGTCATATGTACGCACTGAAAAACAAGTAACAATATCTCTGTCGAGGGGAGCCTACTAATCAATGTTAAAACAAGTAGAGCTAGTTTCTACCTCTAGTATCGCCGGCGATACTTTAAACCAAGCGAACTATCGTTACAAACATTTACACCCACCGACATACATATATGATTGCATGCACATACATTTATGCATTTGTGTGTGGGTGTAAATTTAAGTAGGTATGTAAAAATGAAAACGGGTTGAAATGTTTGTAAAGAGACGTCGCAGGATCAGGGTATTTGCTAGTGGGGCGGTAATTTTCTCAATTGTTTTGCTTTTAATTAAATTCATGTTTAAAGTGTTATGCAACAGGATGAAGTGGAGGAGGAAGAGGGTTACCTAAGTTTTAAGAACACAATATTCTAATTGAAACATACCACATATATATATATATATATATATATAATACATAATAATCATATTACTATGTTTGTGTACGCAGCAATACAGGTTTTGATCACGATGATTTGGATGATTGTGGAGCCACCAGGAACACGATTTTATTACCCAGACCGCACCGAGGTTATTTTGAAATGCAAGATACAAGACATGTCATTCCTATTTTCGCAGCTGTACAACATGATACTTATTACGATTTGCACGGTTTATGCTATCAAAACCCGTAAGATACCGGAAAACTTTAACGAGTCCAAGTTCATTGGATTCACAATGTACACTACCTGTATAATATGGCTAGCGTTTGTGCCTATTTACTTCGGTACCGGTAACTCCTACGAGGTAAGTACCACTTAATTCTGCCAGATTTATATTTTTAATCAAACAGCTAATCCAAAAATCGTCAAAACTAAGCAAGTAAGAACGTTGCAGTCGGGCGTTGCCGACTCCGTTGTGCTTTTTTACGTTCTTTATTAATTTTATTGTGAAAAATTTCGGTATTTTGCAATTTGTGTGGTTTACCAATTCAATGAATTACCAAATTCATTCGTTTTATCTCCGAGTCGGGCAGTCCCGACTAGAGCCTTCTCGCTTATTATTTACAATCGTTTGTTTTTGTTACTGGACTTCGTACACTAACTTTACAAATCGAACCCATTGGCAGGGTATTGGTTAGAGTTTGTTAATTTTATAAGTCTGAAATTTCTAATTGTCTAATGTCTAATTCTAATTTATCGTTTTTATATACAGATTCAAATAACAACATTGTGCATCTCGATTAGCTTAAGTGCTTCGGTGGCACTGATATGCCTTTACTCGCCCAAGGTTTATATATTGGTCTTCCATCCGGACAAAAATGTGCGCAAGCTGACAATGAACAGCACAGTGTACAAACGTTCGGCGACAACAGCCGGGGCCCAGGGAGTTCCCACAAGCTCTGGATACAGTCGCACGCCAGTTGGATTCAATACTGCAGACGCTGGCGTCGGAGTGGGTGTTGCTACAACTACAGCAGCATCTGAACGACCGTCGCAAAATGGTAGCCAAAACAGCCCAAGTTCTGAGCTGGACCACAACCAAACTGCTGTTATTCATAAGAGTGAAGAATGTTTTAATAGCGCCCCCACATCTGAGCAATGCGATTGCAGAATGGCCAATGTTGATCCATCCTGCATTAGCGTTGAAGATTAAATAGCTTATATCGGAGATTCAAAAATTTACAGTATAAATGTGTACTGTTGTGTATTGACATGAAAGTTAGACTTAATGCCAAAGTATTGTTTTTAATGTACGCAAATATTAGATCAAACTTCTGCCTTACATATTCATTCCCCACATAGTAAATTAAATGAAATAAATCAGTTACGCAATTGCTCCATTAAAATTAGCATTGTAAGAATTGTTTAAGTTAAGGCAAGCCAAAAACTTGTGTAGGTCTTGTTTCCTGCAAATTGTAAAACTTTGAGAGCTAAACCAAAGAGAACGTTTCAGTCAGGTATAACCGACTGCGCAATACTTGTTCACAACTTAATAACTATAAAATGTACCCTAGCACTATGAGTCATAATAATCGTAAATGAGTATTTAAAGTTAAAAAAAAAAAACCTTTACATCTGTGCGATCCCAATTGACACTTAAGCTGCGACCATCGAAATCGTTGAATTTTTCATGTAACCAAATTTTCGTTAACTTATCCAATAATCTTAACTAACTATCTGTGTCTGCTAGCCGGTGCGTAGCAACACATTTAGATTATATGATGAAATATTTGTACTTTTTATCTAAGGCAGATATTCACGAGTATATATTCCACGTTTCAAGTATTCAATAGCAGCAAAATAAATTGCGTTTATACGGACGGATTAAGACAGACATTGCACAAATCTATATACTCTTTACTGCGTAAACTAGTAGAAAAACGGTATTAAACATAAGTGCATCGAATACAAAAAATTCCATACTATCTGTGCTAATAGTAGAATGTAAGCATGAGCTATATGATCGATTGTCTGTTCACATAGTATGATTAAACTAAAAAAAAAAAAAAATAAAAAATTAATGAATAAATATATTATACATAGGTAGTGACGAATTTTAAAATATTAGAAAGTTACATGCTTAAATATAGCTCCATAAGGAGAAACCAGTTTTAATTGCAACATGGCAATACTGACTGTGGAATCCACTTCATTTTTGACATGTAAAAGCTACAGGTTATAGCAAACGTTCAAATTCTGAAACCATTACAAAATGTTCACTGTATATATTTCCTTTTTATTTGTAAGTATTTTAACGATCATTTATTGTGGTTTTGATGCTTTATATAAGTAAATGTATGTGTACTCTACGTGAATAAAGCTTCTGATTACATCATCTCAAGGCTTATTAATGTCAACTTGCCGTCTTCATATATAATCAAAAATATTTACTGTTTTAAGGTCTTTAACTTAATAAAGTTAATTATGCCGTACAACTTTAAAAGCACAACTTTTGTAAAACCCGAAAAATGTACTTCATAAAGTTTTTTAAAGATCCTTAACACATTTTAAAAAGAGATTGAAACAATGTTGTGCTGTTTTGTTTTTGTATAAGTTATTTACGCGATCACAGATTGATATGCCAATACTAAACGTTTTCTTAAGAAATCGGGTAGATCAATTCTTTTCAATAAGCAAACTTAATATTAAAATTGTTCTACACGTTCTTATAGATAGCATGTACATATCCATGTATTTGAGTACTTATTTGCAAAAGTTGTTGTCGCTTAAATAGTATGTAAGTGTATGTAGGTTTAGTCGCAGATTATCCCACCTACAAATATGGTTAAACTTATACATATGGAAACACAATTTAAATAAAGATAATTTCGAATTGCACAGATTAGGTATTAATGATTATTTATTCCCAAGGAAAAACACTTATCACATTATCTGAATCAATTTCACAACTAAATGCCAATGTAACTAAGTAAAATTTAAGCATCCCATAGGGGACTTGACGAAAATAAATAAATCTCTAAAGGCGTTTGTGTATCAATTAAATTCCCTCCTTTTATACCCGGAGCCCATATCACATAGATAAAAAGGGTGTATGGTTTTGTGCAATGTTTGTAATAGGCAAAACGAAGCATCTCCGACCCCATAAGTATCTATATTCTTGATCAACAATACTAGCCGAGTCGATTTAGCCCTGTCCATCTGCATGAACGCGTCGATTTTATAGACTTTATCAGTTAGGCTGATCTTAAACTAAAGTTTATTTAAAATGATTGATAAGCCTTTCCGGTTTTTTTCTTATTGATGTTTGGAGTATAGTGATGGCTTAAAAAGATGGCGACTTGAACCCGTGGAATTTTTAATTTTGTGTCTGTTTTTTTTCTTTTATTATATATTTTAAGTTTAGTCTTAATATTGTTTTCCTCAATACCCATCAATAATGTACGACACCATTGTTGTGTGTATTTGTGAAATGCTGGGTTCAGGGTATCTGCTGGGCGAGCGGTGTCGACTAAAGCAATCTCACTTGATATACCTTAAATGGTATTGTGTCCCTTGTTGATATACATAACACATTATTTACTTTCGCTTTTCCGAAAATTTCCGCCAGTATTTTGGAGCAATTACCATAAAATACGTGAACTAGTCTTGTTCATCACACGGCCATAAAATTGTACTTTTATAAAAAAAACCTTTCAAATTCAAACAAAGAAACTATTAAATGGTTCTATCGATATTTAAGAGCCTTTAGGGCTTCGACTAAAATATGTTAACTTGTTTTATTTCTTATTAATTTAATTTATTTCCGTTTTGTTATTTATTTTTTATTTGTTTATATTATTTACAGAAAAGTGTTTTGCTTTACAATATAATCTACGATTAGTAATAGCTTTTAATAATCTGATTTATAATTTCACTTCTTCACGAAACTATCAAGTGTACAGTTGTATGCTGGTGTGAGCATAATTTTGATAAATATTTTTCCTTCTAGCAATGTATAAATGAAAACAATAGCTTAAAATGATTTAAAATGAAACTGCAAAAAAACGTATGTTAAATAATACAGCAATCATTTCAACTATTTTATTTAGTTGGGTTTAAGTCTCTTTTAAAGTAGATTCATTCTTAGTCTTAGTTGAGCACGGTGGCTGAGGAATGTTGTATGCTACGTTCAAATTCTTCCAAGCTAAGTGCTTGATTCATATTTAAAAGAGGCAATTTACCAGCCGATGCTCTGGCAAGCAATTCCGGCGAAAACCATTGGGCCAATTGATTTGTTGTAGGTGATAAACGGTCATCTCTATGGTAGTTCATGGGACCGAGGCTATTATTCTTAATTAAACTTGTAGACTCGGCGCATTCGGGACCACCTAAGCGTAGATGGGAGAACCCCAAAAATTAAAATATATAGAGTCAAAGTGTCAGAGTGGTGTTAATTACCTGGCATGCAAGATGGTGGCTGCATCGGCATATTAGTTTGCCGGTGCATATCGCCATGCAAAATTCGATGTCTGGGTTGTGATCGTTGCTGTTGCATAAAATGATGTTGCTGGATCTGGGAGATTCCTTCGGTATATGGAACATTTTGATGTGGTGAAGGTCCAACGTGCATGTTATCGTTATTTATTGTCTCCGATGGTTGCATAGATTTTAGTTTTTGTTGTTGCATTTGCATATCATTATTTAATAAAAATGCTAGCGGAGGCATTTGTTGCGATCCAGAGTTTAAAGTTCCTTTCAGAATGGGACGACCTAAATATTTCAATATCGGACCATACATTAATATTTATTTATATACCTTGAATCAATTAAAGGTGCTTATAATAGTTTTCGGCAAATGTATGTACCAGGCAAAAGGAGGCTTCTCCGACACTATAAACATTACTAAGCAAGTCGATTAAGCCATGTCCGTAATTGATTTAAACCATTTGCAAAGTCAAACTCAGACAAATTTATCATAGGATGCAACAACTCTCTGAACAACAACAACAGTTTGCCCAGTTTGGCCAAGTCTAGTCGCAAAATTGAGCACATGGGCTACTTTGGGGGGAGCAGAGTCCGAAATAACAATAGTAATCTCTGTCGTGTCCAGTAATTTTTTCTGTAACATCTAAGGGGGCTCCCCAGCAATATATATCCCTAATTTGGTGACACTAGTTAAAAAGCTTACCAGCTATCTACATAAGTAATTTGATGGGTCTGTCTTTAGATTTGTGGTAAATATTCACCTTTTATCAATTTGCTAATTAAGGTGTATCGAAATGTTATCGAATTGCAAGCCTCTCAGTGGGCGTGGCACAAAAATCTTAACACTGTCTAATGAGGATAACAAACAAATATATATACAAAGTTTCAAGCCTCTATCTTCAATAGCGCTGGAACGCGTTGTGTTCATCCGAACTGACGGACAACACTACGGAGATTACACAAACTCAATATAGTAGTTTCACTTCGAGAACGAGTATTAAATATATATATATGTATATATCGCATATTACCGAAAGTTTTGTTTGCAATTGATGTTTGCATGTTTCCAGGAGGCCATTTGCTCGGCTGATTTCGGGATTGTGACATCTGTGGGGGTAGTTTTGGAGAAATCTGTGGGCTGTTGGAATTTAATTGATGCTGCATAGCATAATTTCCACCCAAAATCATCCGAGGCTGCAGTTGGTTGATTGCAGGTATTACCGATGCCTCATTCATCATATGGTGTATAGGCGGTTTCGTCTGCTGATTGGGTAACTGATATTGATGATATTGCTGGTTAATGGCACTACTATTGTGCAAGGATGTTGTTTCTTTGTCAGCTGTCATTTTTCGTAAAACTGATGTTGGAGTAAATGCCAAAGGTGTGGGCGAATTGCTATGCCTTAGGTGTTGGTTTATGCCTTGGCTCGGAGCGTTTTGAGTGAATAAATCTAAATAAATATATGAAAAATAAACCACAATGTTCAATTTATTTCATTTATGAGTAAAATGTTATAAAAACGTACCTTCGGCACCCACATTCTTGTTCAGGAATTGATGATTCCTTACATGATTATGGGAGTTTAAGTCACTTGAATATGTCAGATTTTGTTGTACAGCATTTCTGCCGGAATTAGAACATTCATAAAGTACCGCTGCAATTATCTCCCTTGAATGAGGTGATGTATTGAGATTAGAAATTTCTTTTTCTAAAAATTCAATTGAAACTTCTCCACGAACAACACCTGAAAATTTAAATAATTTAATATTTTATATTGCCCAATGGGTATTTACTTTAACCTTTTATAAACCCAATTCAAACATTCTATAAATCTGAAATACTCACCCTGCAGCAAGTGCTGAATCTCCAGACGTTTATGTGCTTGCAAAGGTAAGAGCCCCGATACGTTTGAATCATGGACACCCGGTGTCAGTGCGGGATGTATTTGGGGAATCATTTCAATATGCCTTTGTGGCAGAGAATCATTCTTCTTAAGACGCTGCTGATATAATTGAACATCTTCTTTTATTTGGGAATCCTGAACTCGAGGAGCCATATGCTGGGGTCTCTCATGAGTAATAGGACGTTGTGCACCACGCACGGATTGTACATTCGGCATTATTGGATTTGCCTCCATACCGGGATGTACATTGTTTTGGGACCCCAATTGTTGCAAAAGTCTTTTAAAAGCTTCCGTATCTCTGGTCACAGATTTATCTCTTTGTTCAGTGTGAATTGATTGATGAGCATTTCTTACTGCGTTTATCATCTCGTATTCCGGACGCAAATCCACTTTTCTCATTTGTGCTTCCAAATCTTTAACACTCGGAATTTCTGAAAAAAAAAAACAAAACCAAAATGCAAACAATAAAGAAAGATAAACAAGAGTGCTCTAGGCGGGACCATTGGACTATGTGACCCAGATGCGAGCCAATTACCTTACGTTCATACATACATACACTAAATCAGAAACACAAGCACACCGCAAGAAGCGCACTTTTCCTATCAGCTGTGTTTGGAAAATGATTTCTTAAATAACCTTTTTACTAAGAGTATGATCTTTATATATATACAAATGTACACTTAGCAAAAGCCTAACATGAATAGAAATAAAACGATTCTGAGTATGGAAACGATGGAAAACTGCATCGATGTATTAATAAAAACTAAGGTGCCACATTATTTGAAACTAGTGAGTCTTAGCGTATCATAAAAGTAAACATATTTGTATGTCTGACATTGCAGACAGTGATTTTGATAAAGGAATTAAAACTAAAAACTTTGGAATAGAATAGAATAGAAAAAATGTAATTCGTGCATTTTGTATGCCTTTTTTAATTCCGCCAATTAAATATATGCTTTTTTCAACAAAGGATAAAATGGAAAATATATGTATATATAGCATTGAGTTGGCGATGGCTTCTGAAATATAAAAAGCGAACATAAACCCTGCTACTAAGTTTGATGATTTCATTTTTCCAAAAAAAAAAAAAATAAAAGAGATACCCTGAACCCAGCTGGAAGCTTTTTTTACACACATTTAAACCCATACATAGTTTTGCCTGTACACACATGCACGAAACTCCTTGTAATAGCACTGCTTGCGCTTGCTGCAATTTGGCTTGTGACATTTATTTTATTTTACTACACATTTTTTTAATAACTTCTGTGTTTCGTAACCAATCATCATAAACAGTTTTGTAAAACAGAGCTATAGTATATAAAATTATACAATTGAAAAATTTGTGTATAGCTTTCATATTCTTCCAAATAAGCAAAAAAATTTTTAGGTTGCTGTAGAACGGAAATGCGCAGTCTAGTGGAGTCGAATACTCCCAACTACTACCGACTTGAGATATTATACATTTTACTGATAGCTTACCTTGGGTATCAGGCGTAGATGTGTCCCCAAAATATATGTGATCGTTAGTATTTGTTGGCTCCTTGGATGCAAACCATTGACTGAAGCGAGAAGTTCCCTTGACGTCGCCTTGAACCTCGTTATCATTACCCTGCAAATAATGATTTTTATTTGTTATATGACGTCCATCTGTATGCTCGCTATGTTTTCGACTCTACTTAAGCTAGAGACTTCAGACTTTATACATATATTACAGTAATAACAAGTGTGAAGGGTCTAGTTGGGAGCGGCCCAACTTGGAGATACCCTCAAGAACTCATTTCACACATGCCCACAAACTCTTGGCACTTGGTAAGTGTTGAGAGTCAAAATTAAGAAAAAATTTTAATTATTAATCTATACAAACAGAAAAGTAAAAATTCTACAGACTTCGGCTGCATAACTCAAAAATTAAAAAACATAAATAAACTATCGAAAAAAAAATCCAAAAAAACGCTAGTCAAAATTCTGAATTTGTCATAAAACGATACATATTAATCAATTAACATTAAGGACAAAAAAAAAAAAAAAAGAATGATCTAAATTCGAAACCATATCCGCGCGTCTTGAACCACGAACCCTTCAACTGCAGCTGCACAACTTTTACCGACTGCACCAAACTACCATTTGATTTTGTTGTAATAAAGTTCAATTTCGCGATTTGAGAGGCGGTGTGAGCGTGGCTGGCAAAATTTTCACCCAAGTCGTCAACCATCGGTGTTGTCTAATATGGATTCTATACAATTCAAAACTTTAACGCGTGCCAATTGCATCGCAATGTAAACAATGCACAAACAGATATTGTGACATCAAGCTCTTTTAAATTAAAGAGTTCATTGCAAAACCTTTCAATTTTCAAAATTTTATCCCTCTTGCAGTAGTACTAATCTGAAATATTGAAAGCATTGGTTTGCAAGAGTTTCTTGTTTTCTTTTAGCCATACCCTTCGATCCGAGTATGGTAGCAAAACTTGAACGCTTCGTGCCTGGCGAGGAGTGCTGTTTGCAGTGATGATAAAAAAGAGTGTAATTTCGTTACTTACCATAAGTGCATGATCCATGGGATCCATGTTAAGAAAAGCGTCAAAATTAAACTCCACTTCAGATTTTGAAATCGAATTGGCGCTGTTGTTTCGTTTATTAGGCGGAATATTTGACATGGTAATTTCATCGGAATCCTTTTTGTTACTATTTATTTCGCTAACATTTAAGCTAGCGATACTACTACTTCTGGACGTTGGGGCCCCTGTTTGATTTACTTTTAAATCGAATTCCTTGTTAGTATCTTCTTTGGCCACTTTTAAATCGGCTGAACTATCGGCCTCATAGTCGTCGAAACCATGCAAATCGATTGTTTCATGTTGGGACGTTGGTCCAGCACTAAACCATTCAGGTTCATGTCTATCGTGTGTTTGGTATAGGTTTATGCGCTTGCCTCGACTTTGAATAGTGCTATCACCAAAATTATATTTATCTTTATTGGATGTACGACGTCCGGTCTGATTGTTTTTTTTTCCATCATTTTGGTCGCGATTATCGATACATTTGCGTTCGTTAAGGCGGCGATCTCGATCCCTATCACGTTCTCCCAAATTATCGTTTAATCGTTCGTTATGTTTCACAGAGTTTGTTCGTTGGCGCTGCTGATTGGCAAGACTTCCATTTAGGGGTCTGTCCTTTTCAATATTATTATGTAAAGAGTCTGTATCCTTGTTTTTAAATTCCCAATTATCATTTCGTGGCAACAGTCGGCCACTGCCAATGCGTCTTTCTTGAATATTTGAGCTGCCACCCTGTCGTCCTGATAAGAATGTCGGTGATTGTGCCAGCGATTGTTCATTGTCCACGGAATTGCAGTTCTTTTCATTGCGATCCCATTCGGCTGCAGATCTGCGAATAGGCGAGTCCAACGAATTGTTAATGGCACGAACATGATTTTTCTGATCGGGATTGGGTTGAGTAGCGGCAGCTGGAATTTCCTTTGAATTTATCAACCCGTCTTCATTATTAGCGAAGGCATTCGTCTTTTCATTTTGCAGTTCATTTGGTTCAATGCTTCCTCCAGATGTTGCCACAAAGCGTCGCTTTGCAAACGCTGGCATTAAATGCGACGATGAGATGCTTCGATGGTCAATGTTAGGCGACTTATATGATCCACTTAAATTGCCAGTGGTTGATGCTAAGCCAGGATGAGAGTCGTCTCCCCCGATCTGATCGCTAGAGGTAAACCGCTGATAGTAATTATGGGCCCGTTCTCGGTTACGGAGTGCGCGACGAGAGCTTAAAAGTCCATTAGAACTAGTTAAACTTGGATTGTCCCTTTCTCTTTCCCTTTCCGGAGATAAACCAGCTTTATTCCCGTAGTTGTTGTTGCTGCTGCTGGTGCTCACATTCAATGGAGTTCCGTTGATTTTCCAAAAATTTAACGTCTGCAACTCGATTCGATTCGCACAACTTGGACGTTGTCGTGCACTTCCCTCATAGCGTAACGCCAGCAAATCAGACCGTGAATACCTGAGAATATAGTATATGTATTTGGAGATATACCAAGTCGTGTGTACCTTTTTTTTTTGTAAGCTAAAGGTATTCGGCTACCCACATTTGTATGTAAATATTTGGTGAAAGTGTGGGAATATTTGACCCGCTTAAATATAAACAAAAACAACAAAAATATTTTTATATATTTATGTATGAATGAATGCCCTTCGGTAATTGCATACTCCAGAGGGGAGGTAATGCAATCGTTTTCTGCATTGTATAAAGAAAACACATCTCTTACCTTGCGTTATCTTGATTAACTATGTCCATTTTGTATCTCCTTGCTTTTTTGTCCTCGCTTTATATGCTGCTCTTACATACAAACGATGAAATACATACGTATGCTGATTGTGAACTAGCATACATACATGTACACATCTATACGTTTTCTTTGTATTAAAAACTGAGGAATATCGTATCGTTTGCTCTTCACAAAACACTTTATATTTGAGTTGTATTAATTAGCTTATATACAATGATAATAAACTTTTTAAAATATGAAGAATTTACAAACGTACACTCGTTGTATCTGTACAATATACCTGTATATGTACGTACATATGTACGACAAAATATATATGGATAAGGTAGTTGCTGATTATGATTTCATTTACTTGTGGCCTGCTCACATATTCTTTTATTAATTTACTAAATTAAGCATTTTTTATAATATGGTTTTTGTCGTTGGCATGAATATTAATTTTTTTTCATAAAATATTCTCTTTTTTAGTTATGCTCAATATTGAACTAGTTCAATCAAATTTCAAGCTGCACAAAGGGATGTATGAAAAAGTTTATCGATGTTTGTATATGCATAAGATACTTTTTCCAAAATAACAGAGCTCTAAATTAGCGCACTTTAATCGAAGTGGTAACTACGATAGACATGTAATAAATCTATTATTGAAAGATGTAAATATATGTAGGGACATATAAAAAGTATATCGATGTATATATATGCAAAAGATACTTTTTCCAAAATAACAGTTCTCTAAATTAGAGCAGCTTAATCGAAGTGGTAACTACGATATATAGAGATGTAATAAATTTATTATCGAGCTTAGATTTATTATCCAGTTTAGTGGTAATAATTCATCTTAGACACCGTAGGAAGAGAATGTCAAAATTATGGAGTTTGTTCCTATCTTTTATAGATTTTACCGAGAATACCATTTTTGGCTGCTGAACTTAAGATTATTGCGAAGTTATTATTATATATAAAAAAAATTAAAGTTACCGATACATCGGCGATTGCACGATACTACAGATATTTCCGTATCGATACCACTTCAAGATGGTAGGTGTGGGTTATCGCCAGCGATATCGAGATGAGCAAATGAGAGTCATACACTATCGATTATAGTCATTATAATAACCCAATATTTGTTGGCGCAAATTTTTTATAATACACCCTGTGCTTAGAAACAGGCAAAATATAGTATATAATTCAATACCAATAAAAATAGTTTTTTATTGTGTTTTTTTAAATAAATGTAAATTTAAATGTTACTTATACTTGTATATTTTAAAGTTTATATAATTAAAATAAGAAAAGCAAATTTTTAGCTACCTCTATACATACGTACTTGACGCATTGTTATTGTTTACGTTAAATAAACAGAGTTATTTTGAAAACTTGTTTTTAAATATTGAACTTTGTGTGCGTTTTAAAGTTCAACATTAAACAAATAAATTGTTATATTTCCCTCTGCGCCGAATTTCTACTCATAGATAAATGTATTGCTCACTGATATAGCTTGGGAGTATGGAATCTTCGACCATACAGTATTAATAAATGAAAACCTATACTTTTTTTCAGTGGGTGTTATATTTATACAACCTAATTTTACGCATTCAAACTCAGTCCCAATTCAGCAGTATTGACAATTCAATGTTGTCATCGTCAAACATGTAAAAATGAATTTTTAGCGGTCAAGCAAGAGCATTCACAGCCTACAAAAAAAAGTATTGACTATTTATTGTTGTTGGAGTGCGAGACGTTGCTGCTTCACTATTTTTCTCCTTGTATTACATACAGACAATAATGGCGGTAACAGCAGCAGTCAACAGGCATCACAGGCAGCAACATCAGCAGGAGCAAGAACTATCGCAGCACAATGCTTCGGCATCCCTGCTGCCGCCATGAACAGTAGCAGACAGCGTATCAGAGGCAGCAAACTCAGCAGTAGCAACAATCTTGGCAGCAGTAGGCTTCGGCCTCCCAGCACCAGCCATGGAAATGCCAACTGCGTCGGCAACAGCAGAGCCAAAACATCAGAGGCAGCAACAACAGCAGCAGCAGGCTTCGGCCTATCAGCATCAGCCATGGGGATGGCTAACGGCGCCGGCAACATTAGAGCCAACGCATCAGAGGCAGCAACATCAGCAGCAGCAACAAGTTTCGGAGCGGCATGCTTTTTGTAAAAGTTGCCTGTGTTTAAAATTGCGATTACCAAAATTGGCGCCTTCTGTGTTTATTACTCAGTAAGGGGAACTGTTGCCTTACCAATCAGGGCTGAATTAAGAAAAGCATGTAATCATGTAGGCCGTTAGATTCACAAAATTTCAAAGCCGTAATTATTTGATTTATTCAATTTATTTGGCCTTAAATTTAATAATCATATTTTCCGATTATATATGCGTTTAAGTAACCGCATTAATATATTTAGAATGTATATTATTCAATACCATTCTCATTAGCTCTTGCTGTTATATCACAGCAATATAATTGTCTAGGTGTATTGGGACTGTGTTGTCGGTGGTGGCGCTGTCGAAATGAATTTAGATGGGACCTTAAAAATACAGGAAAAGTAACCCGCTGTGGAATATGTAAACTTGATTCAGATGAAAATAGTTTATCGGTGTCAAGCTTGGATCCATTCTTTTTAAAAAATTGGCGCTGGGTTTGTTGATTTGAGCACTTTCGCCGCGACAATACTTTTAATCCATGTGTTTCCTAAAAATATGTATGAATAAAAAAACCTACATTAATACAATATATATTTTTTTTGAGATAAGACTATATATTAGGCGCCCACTTTTACGAAATTACGGTAGAATTTAGTCTTTTAAGAAGCAATTTCTGATATTTGCCTTAAATAGTTTAAATTGGGATCCCAATTTTCGTCTCCCATCGTACTTCAGCAGACATTTACTTCTTAATCTGCCGGCGTTACCTAACCGAAGGACAACACTTTGTGTTGTCTTCCTACATAAATAAATTATTGGCGATATTGATTCTCTTATTAAAATGTTGCTGTCAAGATACCTTCGGAACAGCCCTCAGCTATGAGGAGGGGAATAGCTTGTCGGACGGGCTAAAAACTACCCCATCGGATCAGTGATTTTTCATCTCTGTCTCTTTCTTTAATCTTATCTATCAAATACTAAGTATTATTATTATTTTTATTTTTTCACTCTTCCTGAAGATATTGTGTGTAGTTCAAAGTAGATTTAAATTTATTAATATATTTTTACTACTATCGCCTTCCTATTTAGATGAATTATCTATAAACGTCACTAACAATATAATTAATTATTAATAATAAGGTCTTTGCCAAGAATCATGGGAAACAGATCTCAATCAATAACAAATGTAATTTGCTAACGCCTCCTACCTCTTTATTTGTACGCATTTCTCCTTCTGTGTTTATGCCTGTTGATGGCATTTTATCCTTTTCATTATTGTAAATATTAAAGTTTGAGCGGCTGATGTTAATGTCATATGAGCAAATATTTGATTTTAAATCAAACTGATCTTCGGCATCCGTTGTTATGCCAATGACGTCAACATCATCGTTTAGGCTTCCGGAATGTGAATGGCTGGCACTGAGAGATGATATGTCATCCGGTGAGTGGGGACAAATGTTAAAGGTATCATTTATTGTTTCAGTATCATCTTCTGTCGTTTCAATATCGACCACTTCATCGTCATCGTCCTCGTCGGTATTCCGGCAAATGCTTGTATTGATAGGAATTGGATCTAATGCAATCATTGATTTGTTCAAATCGTCTGAACTTGTTAAGTCTGTAGAGAGTTGATGATTATTATGTCTCAGTGGTGTAAAATCCAGCTGCTCACTCTCTGTGCTTAACTGGATCGAATCCAAAGTGGGTGGAAAAGCACTCGTAGCTGAATTGAGAATTGTGCCCGACGGCAATCTGTGCGATGACGCCGCTGCCGTGATGCTGTTGTGGGTAAACACTGTAGTTGTTCTCGTCGATTGTGTCGGACTTATGTAAACGTTGCTGATCGAATCGTTAGAGCGTGTTGCGTATAGCGAAGTCGACATAATCGCTGCCGAAGCGACAACAGGCTTAAACGCGGAAGAACTCAGTATCGAGGGTATATTGAAATCCGAGTGATCGCTGGTGGCGGCATCGGGCATTTTTCGATTTTTATTAGCGCCATAATTCGAAGAACGTGGCTCGTTCTTTATTACACTTAATGGCTGATGTTCCACAAGTCGCAATGCATTCCCGGCTGTGGATAATACATTCACCTCGGGCCTGATCCATGATCCGTTTAATGATTCGCCGCCACTTAGTTTTTTTGAATGCGTCTGGTTCTGCTGCTGCCACATTGTATAGTCTACGACAAAGTTTCTCGAAAGTGGCACAATGGACAAATCGTGTTCGTTGCGCAACGACTGAAGTGGCGACAATACCGACGAGCGGTGCAAATTGAAGGGCACGCCCACAGTTGCAGCCACCGCGGTGACGCCGACAACAGCAGCAGCGGCCGCCACTGTACTATAATTGTATTGATGATCCATGGATATCTTAGAGCAAACAGCGTCCTCGCGTAGCGTTCTTGTTTTGCTATCAGTTTCACAATTTACTGGGGAATTGCATGCGTTTCTGTCATCTGCGTCTGTTGACGCCAACGTGCTTGGACAGGATTGAATTCGATTGTTGCTATTGTTATTATTATTATTAATATTATTATTATTATTATTATTATTATTACTACTACTACTATTAATATTGTTGTTATGATAATTATTATTATTACTGCTACTGTTATTGTTATGATTATTGCAGCCGACAAGGCGCTTCCGTGTGCCGCCGTTAAACATAGCTTTCACATCCTCCCATGCATGGATTATCTTTTCGTCCTGCGCATGCCCACTAAGCGTCATATGGCGCCGCCAGGAATTGAAATTGGCAGCATCCGGCTGAATATATCTATCGTTTGTGGTTATACGATGTGAATGGAATATGAATTTGTTTGGCGAGAAGAACATTCCGCAATAGGTACACTTAATGCATTTGGCACGTGACGAATTGTATCGCGAAGGCAAAAACGACCCACGGCAGCCCCAAGCGCATTTGTGCTGTACGCTAAATGCGAAATCGTCAGGTAATCTGGGTGGGGTATTATCACCTAAAAAACTTTTGCAAAGCCGCTCAGCCTCTCTGCGCGTGATCATGCCACATCGTCGCGAGCTCACTGGCATTGCACCGGCTCTCCTAAGTATTTCCAGCTGGACAGGTGTGCATTGCACGCAGGTTATTCCAAGGGCCACGCGTCGATTGTGTATCTCATTGTAGCTAAACTGTTTTAAAAGCGTATTAGAGATTTGCGCCAGGCACAGCCTCTCTTGTCCTTCGATGAACAAGGACACAATTGGTATACCATAAAGCAGTACGGAGCTTACCTAAAACAAAATTATGCAAATATATTTGTTTTATATTCTTTCAAAAATTAATTAAGATATAAATAAAGAAAATATTGTTAAAACAAGGACGACTGCTCTAGTCGGGCACCAGGTTCGACTAGGACATATTCTGAACCGAGCTGCGAGCTGTGTGTATACACATTCATGCACTGCGTGCTCTTGCTGCTACTTGGCTTGTGAAATTTCTGTAATGATTTTCGTGTTTCTAAGTCGATCGTAATGAAACTAGCAATATTTTTGTTTAGTGCTATAGTATATGACAAGTGAAAAAGCTCTAGTCGGGATCGTCCGACTAGGCGATACACTGAACTCTACGGCTTGTTTTTATAATCATCGTTGTAAAATTTTTAGGACTGATTAAGAGTATTGGTATTTTTTGTTGGTTTTTTCGATGTGGGGGTAATTGGAGGGAGGTGTTAAAAATCCGGAGGTATTAAAATCAATGTCTGTTTTACACACATAACGAACTAACTAATTTGTTGGCTCTAAGTTTAAAAAATCATCAGATATAGGCATACTCGAGCTGGCGGGAGGTCACTAGCTATCTACCGACCAAATTGGCAGGCGCTATCTTAAAAGTTGTGCTAAAAATTCACATTTTTTCGATTTGCAATCAAATTGTCAGCCTCCCAGTGGGCGTGGTACAAAAATCTTAACACTTTGCCTGAAGAGGATAGCTACCAGTATATATCAAAAGTTTCAAGTGTATATCTGCAACAGCGCCACAAAAAGGGCAGCATGACGGATATTGCACAAACCCAATATATTAGTTTCACTGCGTGAACGAGTATACCAATGAACTATGAAGATAGAAGGTTCTTGATGGTATGAGGGTATAATCATAATAGGCTTAGCTTCTAAGTAAACTATGATAATCATGCGAAGTCTGTCTTAACAGATCGCAGTGTTCAGGGTATTCTCTAGTCGGCCCGACTATAGCCTTCTCACTTGTTTTAATAGTAGAAAACTTTGTCCATCCTGTGATTCTTTATTGGCTGCATTATATATTTTTTACATTGTTATAAAATAAATAATCAACGCACGTAAACTGCAAGACCTCAAGGGAAACATTTGTCTGCTGTCGATTTGTTTTCGGTGAGTGGGACAACACACCCCAAATTATAAGTAAATGGTTTTGTATTTGCAATACGGTTTCAATAGCTAAGAGTTTTTATGTGTACATATTATGTGTATTGTGGCAATGAGTTGTATTTGGAAAAGTCAACGCACGTGATTTGATTTTGGAGATACGGATATTTGGCTGTTTTCCATTCCATTAGGTGGAGTTGAAGATCGAGTAGATCTTGGAATAGACTCTGCGAATGCCATTTACACTATATCTGAAAAAAACAAAATTGAATGAGTTCCTTTGGCACAATATTCTTTTATTCGCATTTTGAAAACGAGTTTAGTAATTTAAAGTTTCGGAAATTAATATATATATTGATTTAGTAAAAAACAAGTTAGATTCCTCTAGTCGGGACCGCCCGACTAGTAGATACCTTTAACTCAGAAATTAACACATACACACTAACTATCGGCGCTTTAGGCTGTTAAAAATTAAAAAAAAAAGTGCTTATAATTACCAACAAAAAAAGAAATACTCCTCCTCCTACAACTCTCACCAACTGCACTACTCTTTTACTTAGCTGTGTTGTGTTAAAATTCAACTTAACCGTTGCAAATAAAAATCCTAGAACAACGTAAGACTCAAAATAAGACTCGTTATGAAATTTTTAGGACTTATTAAGATAATCGAAATGTATGTACAAGCCAATTTGCACGTGTGTAGTATTTGACTTGGTTGTGGTTGGTTTATGATTTAATCGATATTGGGGGCGATTGGGGGAAGCTATCGAAAACCTGAAATGTTCGCCTTACGCGAACATAATAAAACAAATTTGGTGGCTCTAGCCTTAATACTGGAAGTTATGCTTAAAAAACCAAGTCAGAAAAGCGGTAAACATTGATAATAATAAAACGGAAAAGTTATTGATCTTTTGAAATAAACATGATCTGCGTATGGTATATACGAACCGAATAAGTCCAAGATCAGCTTTCTAGGTTTTATAGTCTCTGAAATCGACGCGTTCATACGGACAGACGGACAGGCGGACAGACAGACAGACGGACATGGCTAAATCGACTTGGGTAGTGATGCTGATCAAGAATATACATATATGCTTATGGGGACGGAGATGCTTAAAAATTAAGAATAATACCAAGAGGAAAATGTAAAACAAGAGAGCTCTATTCGGGTGTGCCTGACTAGAAGATACCCTCCACCCTCCTAAGTGCTGTTGTTTCAACCCACTTTCACTTGCAGAATAGTTGATCTGTTTGCGATCCGTTCGTCGCAGGACGCAAATTGGTCCGCGAAGCGATGAAGGTACCAAAATCAAACAAATCGACTTCAGAAAGGTGGCACATGTCGACGGACCAAATACCACAGCAACAAGCAGCAAATGATAGGATGGATGAGGAGGAACTGATGGGTCGATTGTAAGATTTAGAGTCATCAAGCGGTTAGTACGGTAATTGCTTCGTTTAGGGGCTGCATGTAAAGATTAAACGGGGTGTTTGCTAAATCAGTCGCATCTCCCCATAAAGTATATATACTCTGAGTCGGTGTGGCCTTGCTCGTCTGTATGAACAAGGCGACCTCGGAAATCACGAAAGCTAGAGACCTAAACTGCGTATGCTATATGAGAGCCTACATGCCTAAATCAATTGGGAGATAGGTAGATATAAAATTGTTGTATATTAATGTTAAACCAAATTTATTCAATCTGTGCAGGCTGCCTTCTTATGTGAAAGCACCCACATTCAATTATATTATGCGTGTGAATGGCATAATTGAAAAGAAGATTGTCCCTAGAGACAATTCGTTAAAGATAATATGGTTACAACAAAGTTACACAGTACAGATTGTTAAGCTTAATGCCACTGTATTCCTTATGGGAAGGGAAACAAATGATTACGAGACTTCTTAACTTGCAAAGGGAGGAATCCACCAGAGGGTTGAACGAATTACAAACCAGTGACGTAAATAATGACAAAATTATGTTAGTATTTGGAAAAACAGCAGATTGTTAACAATCTGGCAGATGTACTTAGCTAGTCAGTAAAAATAAATCGGGGATGTTTGCCCAAGGTTAGGAAAATTTAAACTGGGGTTGTTTCTGATATCAAAATTTTTGTATATTTCATTGCTAGACACCATTTGTTTTACATATATTGTTAATTATACGTGTGAATTGCCGAAAAAGATATAGCAAAACAAGTGAGATTGCCAAATTATGTAAAAATTGAAATTAATAATTTTAAAGAAAAAAAGAAAGTCAATTTTTACAAGGTAAAGTTGAGATTTGTATTAATGAAAACATTTACTAAAAGCATTCAAGTATGGCCGACTAGCCGTTTTCTGTATAGCAAATAACACTTTTGTAACATTCATAATTTTCCCCAGTTAAACAGTACGATCTCGTTAATGTATGAAAAACTCCCGTTATTCCTTCTAGTTCAGACACTAGACAGCTAAGCTGTAGCAAACATGTTTTTATCCAGTTTATAAACAACCTTTATCTGGGAGTCACGTCATCTATGTCTCACATTACAAACGTCTCGTTTTCTAACAGCTTAGGGTCACTTTCCATCATAAATGACATGCAAAGACTGTTCATTTTCATTGAATGTTCTTAACATAAATATTACTGAATGCCCCCATATATATGCTTTCATACCAATACATTTTTAATAGCCATACTTTTTAATAGTCCAGCTAATTCCTTCTTTCTCTTCCTGTCAATCAAATGATACATCATTTCCTGTTAGATTACGCATTTTAATTGTTAATTTTTACCAACTTGGAATAAATATTGCCACGCCAATAAATATACGCTAAACCCATTGAAATGAATAAAAGGGTATAATGATTTTGTACAAATGTATATAACGTGCATAATGAGGCATCAGGGCGAAGAGCTAAGATGATTTAGCCATTTCCGTCTTTCCGTCTGTCTGTCTGTCCGTCTTCTCACTTGTTCTAAATTAAATTTAATCTATAAAAATAGACTAGTCGAGGCCTCCCGACTAGAAGATACCCTGAACCCTGCAATCTGTCTTCATAGGCATTTCAACCCGTTTGCACTCGTACTTCACTAAACTTGCTGCCTCTGGCTCTTTTAGTTACCAAGATATTGTAAAAACAACAAAAGGTTATTATGGATTTTTATCGATATAAGGTATAGAAAAAAAATGGTAAGCTTGTTCTGCGTATGATATGTACGAACTGAATAAGACCAAGATCAGCTTTCTACCTTTTGTATTCTCCGAGATCGCTGCGTTCATACAGACTTACAGACGGTCACGGCTAAATCAACTCAGCTCGTCGTCCTGATCAAGAATATATACACTTTATGGGGTCAGAGATACCTCCTTCTGCCTGTTATATACACTATTTTAACAAAACCATTTTACCCATTTTCAATAAAAAATTCTAAGAAAAACGGTTAATAAAATTCACTTCTAACTTCACTAACTTCAGCCAATCAGCTGCGCTTGGCCACACCACTGAAAAGACATTCTTGATTTACTCGTTAACAGGACCTAATAGGAGCATCAAAATGTGTGTACAAACCAATTTGAAAGTTTCTAGTATTTGATTTAAAGCACACGCTTCGGAGATACCCTCCCCCATTTGTCCGACGGCCTACGCTTCTTTCTGAAACATACAGCTTAAAACTGTGGGAGATACGCATTTGAGATTAGGACGTTATAGTGACCATGGACGGGATAGAAACGTCACAATGGTGGAGGTCACCAGCAATCTACATACCAAATTTGGTGATTTTAGCTTCGAAATTGTGAAAATATTCACCTTTTATAGGTTTGCCACGCCCCCATTGGGCGCACTCTAAAATCCTGGGTCACCAACCATCAACAGATAGCCAGCCAGAACAAACTGTTTTATGTAAACAAATAGATTTGAGTAAAGCGAACTTACGCAATGCAACACGTTTGCAATACGAATGCAATTACCTCACATTAATTTAAGTGCTTTGTTTATTTATAAAAGGCGTGCTGTTCTGTTTTCACTCCAGTTGCTTACCGAAGTTTCATATTTCAGTTTAGGCACAAGTTCTATGAAATAACAGACGGATAGATACCCTGCAGCCACATTGAATTTGAGTTCAAGAGGCTTTTTATTTATAGGAATGTCGAACATGGATATTGATATTTAAAAAAAAGAAGGTTTAGCCACATATATATATTCTTGTAAAAACAATGTACCGTATCAGTGTAAACTATTCGAAAGCCCCACTTATATTTTTTTATTCTATATTTTATTCTTTTTTATGGTTTTGAACATCCTTCTTTTGCCAGTAACATTAATTTTCGCAACTATCTTTAATGGGTACAGGGTATACAACAATTTAAATTGAACTTGATAATAAAAACATTTATGTATATGTATACACAGACATAAATACTCACATACATCGAAATGAATACGATGGGCTATTGAAATTGAAAACGATTACAGTAGGGCTATTGAGTCCCAAAGGTGGTTGAAATTTGAAAGCATATGTCCTTTGACGAACACGAGGCACAGAGGCAGATAAAGACTAAAATACCCACTGATGAGTTGGCAATAATTCGGTTGAGTGGTTACTGTCAACAGGCAAATAATAGTAGGTGTTCCATTTGGGGGCGAGTAATCATTATTACGCTGATGGTCTTTTGTTTACACGTAAAACATCATGCATATTTAATTGGGTTAAATTGCTGGACGATTAACATTTGAAAATGAAATGCGCGGATAATTGAGTTTACTTTGCCTAATTAAAAGTGCTTTTCTACAGGTAAGTACGTGTAGCCATAGAAAAGCTGCATTTAACAGATTACACAAATTACTTGAAGTATATTCAATTACCAAATATATTACAAGCGTTTAAAAAGCTGATAATGTTGGTTTTCTTATTAAGTGAGGGAGCTCTGGCATTACGGATCTACATAAACATATGTACACATAAAACTATTTACCCTGATTGAGTTACTGACATGGAGTCTCATATGGTAAAAAAACTACTTTAAGTGAAATTTCTCTAGTCCGGACCACTCGACTAGGAGATACGCTAAACACAGCATTTAACACACTTGATGAGTATTGAGGTGGTTAAAAATTAAAAAGAAATTCAATTAATAGTTATCAACAAAAAGGACAGATTGCGCACCGGGACTCGAACCACCGAGCCACCGGCAATCTGCTGCACAACTTTTAGCGTCTGCGCCAAACTACCATTTGGTTTTGTTGTGATAAAATTAAACGTAACCCTTGAAAATAACAATTCCAGGAAAAACAATTCAGCGTATGTATGTGTGTGTTGGTATCCAAAATCCGAAATATTTAAAACCTGCGTATGCTTTACAAAAAATTTTATAAAAATGGTTTAAATGTTCTATACCCTGAACCCATTGAAAATAGGTATAAAAAGGAATAACATTTTTGTGCAAAATTATATAACAGGCAGATCCAATACAGTATTTATATTCTTGATCTGTTTGTCAGTATGAACGCGTGATTTCTGAGACTATAATAGTTCGAAAGCTGATCCTCTCCTTTTTCATTTTGTATATACCATACGCAGATGAAGCTTTAATAGTGTTGCCGAGCGCAGCTATTTGGCCAAAGCGCTAGCCGAAGCGCAAGCGGGGTGTCAAATAAAGTGTAAAGGATTTTGCAGTGCACTCACTGAGGGCGTGGCCAACCGATAACACCTAAAATCGCAAATCGATAACAACCACAATTTTAAAGCTAGATTTACCAAACCTGGTATGTAGATAGCTGGTAACTTCCGCAAAGGACTGCAAGCTTGATATCCCCCCGCTCTTTAAAATCGGAAATGGCTATATCGCAACAGTTTTTATTTAGCCCAAGTCACCAAATTTTGCATATATATTGCAGGAAAGCTTCCCCAACCATCACAAAAATGTTGGCCTCGCCTCCTCTCGTCCACGTAATCGCAAAAACCGTATACCTGACAGCTCCAATCGATAACACGTGTATATTTTCGACAATTTCAGAGATAGTCAGCAAATTTGGTATGTAGACAGCTGGTCACTTCTCCCAAAGATTGCGATTTTAATATCCCGGTCACTGGAACGAACGAAAGGATAAAAAGGATATAATGGTTTTGTGCAAATGTATGTAACAAGCAGAAAGATGATGAGCAAAGTTAATTTATGATCAAGTTTATTTTAAATGATCGATAACCGACTGATACTAACATATTATTTTATTTATTAATATTTCGTCAATTATAGGGGATACGATTTTCAATAATATTGGCTAAGAAACAAAGAAATTACCGAAGAAAACGTGTAGTAAAATATACTTTCCTATAATGGTACTGTTTGCGATTGTGTAGTATCGATTACTAAACAACATTTTTAAGTGGTAGTAAGCATTTAGCTTAGAGTTTATTTATTAATTAATATTTCATAGTGGGTGCCAACTGCAGCTGCTAAGGAATTTTTTATTAATTGGTGTATTTTAAAATAAATATAACTTTATGTGTACATTAAAGGGTCGTTTAAAAAGTGGTTTGGCTTTTTAAAAACGTTAGTAATGCAATTTAGAGTAATTACTAAATTCCATTACTAATGTTTGAGAAACTGGAGTCTATGAAGGCAATAGTGTTTGCAAAACTTATTGAGTGCAAAGCAACATTTCGTTATAAATATATGTAACTAACTGCATATGTCGTTGAAAAATTGCTCGAAAGTCAATAAAATTGGGTTTTCTATATACCATATACCCGATCAGCTTCAAGCTAATTAAATTAAAAGTAGGTATAATATATTTATTGAGCACATGTTTCTTACTTTTCCAAAATCCACAATGGAAAATAGGAATCCAAAGTTCATGATTGTTTAGTTTTCGTTCGATTTAAATTCGGTTTATAAATCTAATGCAATGGTCTAACAACAATGTTCTAATCAAAATACGTTTTGCTTAGAAGCACCAGTATTGTTAATTAGATTTTTCTTCTTCGTGAATGCATCACTAGAGGATAACCAATATTAGATTGTAGGATTATATAAGTTAATCACCTTGTATTGATATCAACAATTTTAATAACGGATGCTATCAAACAGTTGATTCTCAAATTTGTCCTTAATTATCATTGTAATTTATTTATGAATTCACATAACAGACATTTTTATTAAGCTTGTTTTCCGAAAATCGTCGCGACAAATTTAAGAAATCTCGCGTCCCGACGCAACTATGAAGACTAAATAAGAAATGTTCGCCTGAATACTACTAAAGCCATCAGGCCAAATACTCAAAACTGACTGCCCAATAAATAGGCAGCAGAAGAAGAAGAATCAACCAATAAGGGCACAGGGATTCAATGTTTACAAGCAATGAACATGAGAGTATTGTATATCCGGCACGCTGTTCGCCAGTTATGGTGAGATTTACCGAATGGGCGTGTTCAAATTCGATACGCATGCGCATCTTTCGACAACCCTCAAAAATACACAATGAAATTGCAAAGCTCACCCCCCAACCCACGCATCATGTCCATAATTTTCACATAACACGTATTTTGTATTTTGAATTCAACGAACTGTGAATATTGCTTTTAATTTAATTAACTTTTCCAACAAAATTGCGGCATGCAAATTAAATTAAGGTATTGGCCAAGGGACACGGGACAAGTGGCACGGGACACAGCCCGGTGTGTAAATACATACACTCATTTTTTTTGGACACGTTATACGTCATGTTTGCATGATTTTCAGTACTTAATATGTGCAATGTAAATTCCATAATATTCAATCATGTTATGTTATTATGTACATACAACTTCTCTTTTCATATATTGTAAAACATTTTGATTTAATGATATACTTTTATATCGATTCTTATGTAAGACTTATACTACTCATATACTCAAACTCATACCTACACATTTTAATACCCTTATGCATTCACATTAAGACAAAATTTCTCATTTCATTTATTGTAAAACATAATTATTCAATGATATACTCTTATAAAGATTCTTATGAAAGGTTCATACTATTGCATACGCTGCATAATTTGCAATCCCACACAAGTTAATACCCTTACGTATCCTCATAAAGCCAGATTCGCCCCACATTTCTCCCCACCAGTTCTTAAGAATCCAGAAGTCTTTTTCAAACCCAATCAGTAGCATGGCATGGTTTACAGAAGTTGAGGTGCAGGTAGGGTCGTCATAGATGCCATCACTGTAATATAATAAAAATGTTAATCAATTTAAGAGATACATCTCACTTTATAATTTTTATGCTCCGACTGTCTAAGTGATTTATAGAAAGGGTTTAATACTTTTGCCCTAATATACTTAAACACCAGGCAAAATGTTTAAACTTTTTTGAAGAAAATTAGAGCTATTACACCAGAAGGAAAAAAGAAGATAAATAATGATCGGTTAAGAATAAGTTAATAAGAAACCGTATGTTAATATTAAACAATGCAGTACATGCATGGGTATAAACTCAAATGTCCATATATGTAACGACAGCTCGCAGCTGGGTTCAGGGAATCTCGTAGTGGGGGTTTGTTATACTTGCTTACTAAGTGTCCCTATGAACGTAGTTTTCTCGCCGCTATTGAAGTTGGACACTATGGATATGTAGTATATACTCGTATATGTTCCAATTTTTTTGACTACGGGCACTGGGGGTGAGCCAATTCGTTAAAATTTATATAGCTTGAAAGGGGCAAGCCGCAAAAATGCGTATACCACCTTTTTGTTCTGATGACATCCTTCTAAGAATAAGCCCAACAATTCAATTAAATACATATCGATATAACAAAAATAACTTAAATAATTTTTGAACGAGTTCTTATTTCTGTTTGTTAGAAATTAGATTTGCTAAAATATTTAGGGACAGCAATCATTTTCATATATATGGAGATACAATTAAAGTTACAAACGTAATCAGAATTACCTATACAACTGAAAAGTTTTTGGAGATGCGTTGATGGAGACTGCAATGGGTCCAATATGCGCAACAGCTGCTTGCATAGCGTTTTCATCATTCGCCGGTAAAATTGCCCATGAGGTGACATTGACTACAGCCAGTTCGCTAACAAATTGGCATTCTCTTTTCTAAAAGAAAATATATTTTGTTAATTGTTTTGTATGCTTTATTTATGCATTATTTTTATATCCTTAACCTAAATCCTGAAATGTATGTTACGGGCAAAAGAAAGCATCTACGACCCCATAAAGTAAATATATATTCTTGATTAGGAGGAAGAGCTGAGTTGATGAAGCCATGTCTGTCCGTCCGTCTGTATGAACGTAGCTATCTCGAAAACTACAAAACTGATCTTGTTATCATTCAGTTTGTCTATATCATTTATCTGTTATATGTTTGTGTGTGAATTTGTGTGTGTGCTTGTGTATTGAATTTGTATGAATGCAAATAAGTTTAAATATTTATAAACACAGATCGCTGAGCTCATGGTATCTCATAGTTGACGGATCTGCCTGACTAGAGCTATAACTCAAAGTGTTAAGATTTTGTGTCACGACTACTGGAATTCTGGCACATCGATAAATGAACTACCTTAAAGCTCAAATTGATAACACGTCTATGCATCCCATAACTTTAAAGGTAGAGTCACTAAATTTCTGGTGACCGTCCTCGCAGACCTTGTGACCTTGGTATTTCAACGGAAATGCCTATAACTCCCAAACCCTCACATATTTCAAATTCCGATCTTTTGCAAAATAACAATTATAATACAGACCGTTTTAGTCTGTTTTTACGGTCTGCAATTAATGAGAAACACGCCAACGGAGACTCCTCCCCTGATGGAATTCAATAAATAGTACTACCTTTGACGCATATTGGTAATCAAGTGATCTCATCAGACCTCCGGTAGCTTGCAGATATCTGAGCGTGTTTCGCAATGAGCCGCCTGTACATCCCTGATTGCCATGTGATATGCTACAATCCACAATTTGTTGTTCACTTAACGCCAGTATCTTGCCGGTGCGCTTGAAGACTTGTCCTTCTATACTTTGAGCTATACTAAAGGCATAGCATGAGCCGCAGCTTTGTTGATTATACGATGGTGTAATGAAACCTTTTTTACGCCAGTCAAAACTTTCAGGAACATTATTCATCAGCGTAGATCCAACCATATCAGCAATATTATCTGAACTGGATATAGCTGGACTCCTAAGTAAACGTAAAAAGCCTTTGAGGTATGAATCGGTGGTCTGCAATAATATAAAGAGTATTAGAACTAGCATTTACTATTAGTTTTCAAAGTGCGTCTGTCCGTCCGTCGCAGAGATTTCGGCAGCACAAGTTTCTCTTTTTTTTCGTTTCATAAATATCGATAAGATCTCAAGACATGGTTGATATACCATATCTCGGCGACTATAAGAGATAGAGGTACTTAAAAAGAACCAAAAAGCCGCAAATCAAAATGATCAAGAATATATAAAGTATTTTCAATGGGTTCAAGGTATAACAAGTAAGAACGTTGCTGTCGGACGTTCGGGAATGCTTTATACTCGTTAACGGTCTTAACTTTAATTGTTATTGTGGAAAATTGCGGTTTTTAAAAATTTTAAATTTGCTAGCTTTAAAACCGTGAAAGATATAAACTTTCGCGATTCAACGGGACCACGGGCCCAGTGGTCGAACGTCTGACGCGGATACATACGAGTACATATATATCCAACATTTTAAGCTCTAGCTTCAAATGCGGCGTTCACTCGGGCAGACGGACGGACAACGAGACTTACATTGTAGAAAGCTAATATACTCTTTTCACTTCGTAATCGAGAATAACAAGCATGTGAAAATAAAAGAGTTAAGTTAAGCTTAAACAAAAGAACATCGCACGGACCAAGTAAGCTAATTAAAGGTTAGTGTGGGAATAAATACCATATCAGCCATTGTGTTTGTCGATAATCTAAACGTAGATTTTCCAGTTTCGTAAAATTTATTGTGTTCATTGACAACTTTGTAGTTTTCCTCGTAAGCTTTAAAGCTTCGGATTTCATCATAGATTCGTACATAGCTTTTGTTGTTTCTTTTCTGAAATTATATAATAATTACATTTGATATTTCTGGAAATATAACCCAGTCAATTTACGTAACCATACCTTAAAATTCTCAAATTCCTCATTGTATTTCTGGCTCGATTCATTTTGCTGGCATAAAATCAAATAACCATTTAGGTAGCTACATAAGTAGTATAATATAACAACGATCCGCATTGCTAAAATTAATGAAACTAAATATGAATATAATAAGCTAACTTGACATATGCTATACATATTGTGCAAATGCAATTCAGCAAATTTCTCTACTCCACAGAGGCTAGTCACTTTATAACGATTTGTGTAGCACACTAGGAAATGCATGTCTAACCTATATTGTATAGCATTTAGTGTTGGCAACTCGAAACCCGAACTAAGTGCCCTCGCTTGCATAGGACTTAAGTTGAGTGGAATGAAAACTAATTTGTGTGTCTAAAATTACATTATATTTTAAGCGTTTGTCGATCATTTTGTTTTTTTTGTTAGAGTATTTAAACTTCGTTAAATAGATGAAAATTTACCTTTTTATACCCTGTACACATTGAAAATACGTAAACAGAAGTTTTGTGCAAATGTATGTACATCAGCAGTAGCAGTAGCAGGGTCGATCTCCTCATTCCTTTGCGATTGGTTTTTATGGATAGTATGTTTTACGCCACCTCAGCACCTCACTCTTCAGTTCGACATAACTTTACATTCCATTCTCAGTGTTAGGGTGGAATGCGGAATTAAATAAGCTGTACGTTGAAAATCACTTCACAATTCGTTTTTACAATGTTTCAAAAATGAATACAGAGCTAATGCCCAACACACGACCCAAATTAAATTTAATAACCAATTAACAGTATTATTATTGAATACAACTTTAAAGCATACCTGCGTTATCAAGCAACCACCCCAAAAACTGACTTTTTATAACCTGAAACCATTAAAAATGGGTAAAAAGAGTATAATGGTTTTGTGCAAAAGTATCTAACAGGCACAAAGAGGCATCTCCGACCCCTTTAAATGTGTATACTCTTAATCATGATGACGAGCTAAGTCTGTCCGTTTTTATGAACGATCTCGGATTTTGGATACCTCCGTATCCAATCGGTCCCAATATATAAAAAGTAAGAACGTTGCAGTCGGGCGTTACCGACGGCGTAATACTCGTTTACGTTCTTAAAAATTTTTATTTTGAAAAATTTCGGTATTTTGCAATTTGTGTAATGCTGGGGGCGGGGGAGTGGAGGACGCGGGTGGGGGCTGGTCGTCGGCGAAATTTTGTACCGCTCGTTAAAGGAGGTGACCAGTTATCTACCCTTCAAATTGGGCAACTCTAGGTTAAAAAAAACTTACATATTAATTTTGGTGTTTCTCGCTTTCAAACTGTAGGAGATACAGATATTCGCGGCTTACGTGGGCGGGGTGGCGTGGCCGGGAATTTTTTTACCGATCTTTAAATGCGGTGACCAGTTATTTACCTTCCAAATTTGGTGACCCTAGCTTAAAAACTGTGCGAGATATAAAACTTCGAGGTTAATGTGGGTGGGTGCGGGAGGGGTCGTGGCCGGAAATTTTTTCTTTAACGTCTGGGAGAGCTACCCAGTAATATATGTCCCAAATTAGTAGGAAATATAGGCATTTCCAATTTAACACTTTGTCTTAACACTTTGTCTCAAGAGGAATGTCCCATTTAGTAAGAAAATGTTCCTGGGCAGACAGGTGATGCTTAAGCTTCCTAAATGGTCAGAGGCCGGGAACAGGGACATGGATTAGATATCAATCAGCAAATCAGTATGTAGAACTAAGTACGGACATTACGACTATACATGAATGCAATTTGTATTTAAAAATGCGCCGGAAACATACCATCGGTGTTTGAATCAATTTCTTCTTCTTATTTTAATTCCCTCAAACTTGACAGAAACCTAAGATAAGTGGGAATTTTATTTAAGCAAGCAAAATAAAAGTTAAAGTAATCCTTATCCTTTTGAAAAAGTCTTTAAGGCAATTAAATATTTTATATTTTTTATCTGCTTCAGATAAAGTGTAAAGATGGCAAATCAATAACATGTCGATGTACCTCAATTTGCAAATCAATAAAAGGTGAATACTTTAAAATTTGTAACTAGAGATTACGGCCCCATAAAAAATATATATATTTCTGATCAGAATCAGAATCAGTCCATCTGTTCGTCCTTATCCAATTTACAATATACATAAAACCTTTGAGTTACATATAAGTTGAGGCTTAATTTTTAGTTTATAGTTTCAATACAATAATTTGATTAGCTAGCCAATTTTCTACCAAGAGTAAAATTGTCATCGGTCTTACCACAACAGTAAATCCAGAACGCTGCTTAAATGTAAAGTTTAAAATTTATATTTGCATATAGAAGGGTCGTGTTTCCTCGTGTTTTGGTAGCCTCCGTTCCCATCTATCGGTCACGAACTTGGAGTGTGACCAGCCAACAACAAAACTTTCCATGTGTCATCTCTAGATGTACTTTCACAAGAATCAAATTGTCTCAGAGAATAAATTAATGGATTTTCTTTATTTTGTAAACTATAATTAGCTTATAAACTAAAAAATCTCATACGTAGCGCCATCTTTTGTTCGAATCTTAAGCTAGTCTTCAATCTCCTATCTTTCGTTAGCAATTCGGACGTTTTATCTCGGAGTACAACCAATTGTGTGTATCCTTGCTATAAATATCGCCGAGTGTGGAATGAGTTTAAATTAATAGTGTGCGTCGTTGCTATTGATACAAATCATTGCCTTGGCTAAAATTTTGTCAAATGTGGCATTGAAGCAGATAATTTCTAATTTTGTCAGACTTATAATATTCTTATATGCTTGTTTTGTGAACTTTTAAACTACAAATAGCGTAGCGCCATCTGTTGTTCGAATTTTAAATCAGACTCCAATCTTCTAGCTTTCGTCAACAATTCGCACGTTTTATATTGGAATGCTAGCATTTGCGTGTGTCGTTGCTATGAGTTCAAAATAATATTTTGGGTCCTTGATATTTTTACAAATCACTGCCTTGGCTAAAATTTTGTCAATCGTGGCATAGAAGCAGATGTATTTCTAATTTTGTCAGACTTATAATATCATTATATGCATGTTTTGTGACCTCACCTAGTGTGGAATCAGTTGCTTATATTTGCCAATGCATGTTTACATACATGAGGGCTGCCATAAATTTTCAATAGTAGCGCCATCTGTTATTCGAATCTTAAATAGCCTTCAATGTTTTAGCGTTCGTCTACAATTTGCACATTTTATCCCGGAAAGCAGCCAATTGTATGGGTCTTCTATAAATATCGCCGAGTCTGGAATCAGTTCAAAATTAATATATTGGGTCTTTGCTTTGGATACAAATCGTTGTCTTGGCTAAAATGCTTTGGATACAAATCGTTGTCTTGGCTAAAATGCTTTGGATACAAATCGTTGTCTTGGCTAAAATTTGGCAAATGTGAAATGGTGGCAGATGTATTTCTAAGTTTCGACAGACTTATAATATTATTATACTCGTTCACGAAGTGAAAAGAGTATATTGGTTTTCTGCAATGTCCGTCTTGCTGTCCGTCCGTCCGTCTGTCCGTCTGTCCGTATGAACGCAATTATTTTTGCCGCTATTGAAGCTAGAGACTTGAAATTTTGGATATATACTCGTGTGTACCCACGTCAGAGAAAGTGTTAAGGGTTTTGGGCTGCGCCCTCTGGGGGCGTGGCAAACCGATAACACCTAAAATCGCATATTGGCAAAGTCCACAATTTTAAAGCTAGAGTCACCAAACTTGGTATGTACATATATAGCTGGTGACCTCCCAAAAAGATTGGGCGGGGCGCTGGAGGGCGTTATAGTGGGCGTAGCCGTGATATCAGGCTACGCCCACTATAACGCCCTCCAGCGCCCCGCCCTGAAAAATCGGCTATATCTCCAACAATTTTTAAGCTAGAGTCACCAAATTTGGGAGATATATTACCAGAATGCTCCTCCATACATCACAAAATTTTGGCCACGCCCCCTCCCGCCCCCGTAATCGCAAAACACGTTCTATATGGTAATTCCAATCGATAACACGTGTATATATCCCACAATTTAAGCGATAGAGCCACCAAATTTTGTATGTAGATAGCTGGTGACCTGCCCCACAAATTGCGCCNCGATAACACGTGTATATATCCCACAATTTAAGCGATAGAGCCACCAAATTTTGTATGTAGATAGCTGGTGACCTGCCCCACAAATTGCGCCCTTGATAAAACGCCCACGCCCACTAAAACGCCCAACGCCACCTCCTTAAAAAATCGAAAATGCCTATATCTCCCAGAGTTTTTAAACAACAGTCACTTAATTCGGCATATATATTAGTGGGAAGCTCCCCCAGAAGTTACAGAAAAATATTTGCGGGCAGTACCACTATTTGTTGGCATTGCTAGTATTTGCGAATGCAAGTTTCAATACATATATTCCAATTTTGTATCCAATTGTTTATAAATGTGAAATCAGTTTTAGATTGAAGTTTACAAATATTATGGAGCTAACCAAAAATTTTTATTTAGTTTCTATCACATGGGGCACCATACGAATCATTACCTAGTATTGTTACATAGTGTAATTAGTAATGTAATTTGTATACCCTGAACACATTGAATATGGGTTAATGGTTTAACAGACAGAAGGAGGCATTTCCAACCCCATATAATATATATATTCTGATCAGGATCGATAGCCGAATCGATCTAGCATCCGTGTGTCTGTCCGTGCGACCTCCACATGTGCTGGTGGAATAAAAAACCAGCACACCCGTGCCATGGCGACTAATGTCACAAGTGAAGACCCGTCCCTTATTGTCATACACAGAATTGGAAAGAAGCTTTAATTTACTAAAAGCCTACAGAAGCTAAGTCTTTTTGTCTAGTATAAAAAGCAATTTGGTAAAACGGAACATCATGAGCCCACGGAACTTGTTCCATACTGTTCTTTTGGATACGGCCCTTCGGAGAGTATCATGGAGGCTGTGGTTTAATTGCGAGAAGAGTTTTAACTCGTTTGAAGAATTCCATCAAGTAACAACCGGGTGCTTGATCCAAAGAAGAGCAGATTTTTAAGATGGACCTCGCCTCTTACGAAGGGGGAATGTTATGACTGACCAGCATGCAATTTAGGGTACACCTAGAACGACGCTTCCGACTAGAACAAGCTTATCAGTTACACATTGCAACGTGTTCGAGGTATTTTTATGGTTTGTAGTTGCAAGGAGGTGAACAAGTGGAGAAACTCCCAGGATGAATTCGATACACATAGAATATGCATTTCAATAGGGTTATGCATAATTGAAAGGGTCCAAATGGCTTAGCTAATTTATCATCGATGGGGGTGCTTTTGGAAAATGTTATATATCAGTTTCAAAGTTGCCGATTTGCGTTTAATGTTGAGTGTTGAATATTGGTATAAATGTCGTTATCTTAATCCTTCGACTTTAAAGAATTCCTGTGGCAATATTTTGCCGCGATTCAAATCAAGTTAAAGGCAACTACCACGACACACACACACACACACACACATACATATATGGCCCACAACACAAAGCAGACAGCGTAAACGCCACACTGTGTGTTAGGGACTGGGCATTGAGATTTATCTCAAATATTCTTATCACATGTCAATTTAGTTCCACTTGATGGGCTAATGTCAAGCGCAAAGCGTAAAGCCAAGCGGGATCAGCTGTTATTTTTCACGTTGCGGTTCGTTCGTCTCGAAAATTAATGATACACAAGTGAAATGTGGAAAGTAATGCTGTCAACAACACTTGTTGGATTAAAGACATCGCCAACAATGCGACCTGAGGAATAAGCAAAATTCCGTAAATCGAAAAAATAATTCGTTGGGCTTACACTAACTTTTTATTTGCATTAGTATAGTTTTATTTTCCGGAGCCCGTTAAAAATACGTAAACACAATTTATAAGCTAATAAGTTATGCAAATGTATGTAACTGTCAATGGTGGCATCTCCGACCGTTTAAACTCTATATACATTCTTGGTCAGCATCACATCGCGGAAACCAAAAGAGCTAGAAAATGAGAAATCGTCCATGGGACGCACAAATCAAGTTTATTTTAAACGATAATTCTCACCTATAACTCTTGCTTTTAAAAAAATTGGTTTAAATAAATATTCGAACATACTATAACAACATCTTGCACCTGGGCTCTCGTCTATCGTCTAGTCGGAATTTTCCAACTCGAGCTGTCTTCTTTATGCATAAATGTTTAGATTACTGATTTTAATTTGATTTCTTACATATGATTCGAAATTTCATATAATAAGTATGTAATTACTAGTCTTAAATCTGTTCTCCTATTTAATATATATCTATTTGTTCCTGATCTTTGTCACCGAACGTTATGCGGGACGTCTCTTGTTTCGAAATATCTGACAGCTTCAAAGGACAACACATGTATATTTCCCACAATTTGTAAGATAGAGCCAATAAAATTTGTATGTGCGTAGCTAGTAATATCCCCCCACAACTGCATCCTTGATATCCCAGCCACGCCCACTAGAATGCCCCCAACGTCACCGCCAAAGAAACAAACATAATTTTCTTTTCTATTTTTTATACCCTGAACCTAAAAAATGGGAAAAGGTTATAAAGGTTTTGTTAAAATGTATGTAACTGGCAGAAGGAGGCATCTCCGACCCCATAAAGTATATATATATATTCTTGATCAGGACGACGAGCTGAGTTGATTTAGTCATGTCCGTCTGTCCGTCTGTATGAAACCACAAAAGCTAGAATGCTGATCTTGGTCTCATTCAGTTCGTACTTATCATACGCAGAACAAGTTTATCATTTTTTTCAATATCATATAAATGAAACACATCGATAAAAATCGATGAGAAACTTATGTTTTTTTACAATATCTCTGTAACTAAAAGAGCTAGAGGCAATAAGTTTAGTGGGTTACGTGCGTTTTGACTAGACGTTTCAATAGTTGGGCACGCGCAGCAACTTAGTAAAGTGCGTGCGGCGTTCAATTGTGTGTGTGAAATTGTGTATGTATATATTGTATGTATGGTTGATATGCTTATGAAGACAGATCGCACGGTTCAGGGTATCTCCTAGTCGGGCGGCCCCGACTAGAGCCCTCACACTTGTTTTAATATTTGTTTTTGTTTTTTATTCACAATTAATTTAACAAACAACGAGCATTTCACTGTCGGTGAGAGCCGACTGAAACAATCCAACTTATTTCTATATCCTTTTATGGCATATATATACATATATGCAAATTAAAGTCCCATTTTGAAAATATAACATTTTAATAAAGTTAAATATTTGACGCTTCGATACAGCAATTAAACGCATTAATTCCACTCGACTTGCTGATAGTCTCAATACCAAGAACATATTTGGATGCGGCACTCATCTGAGCTGGTTTGCATAGTTAGACAACGACAAATGCCTATAAAACACTTGGAAACTGATAAAGCAAACATGCTGTAAGCTTTGCTCGACTTAGACCAAGTAAAATTGTATAAGCAATAATTTATTAATTAATAATTTACCAATTCTAATATATAGTTCGTTTGATTTTCAGGTGAACGTTGACATCGGTACGCTAACTCCCATACTGTTCAGTCCTACTCCCATAACCTGGTTAATAAGTATAAAAATTTGATGCGTTGCACTCCCAATCTGCCAGTATGTCTGCCAATTACCAAGCGAATACCAGAAGGAAACGCGAGTGTGCACTGTCCAACGCTCTGACATTAGGGCTAGGGCTTAGCATTCACAAAATTTACTGTGCGATGCTGTTGTTGTTGTTTTTGCTGTTGCTGAAGTTCCCTTTTTCCTTTTCCAACCCAATGGTTAATTGCCCAGTCAACTGGCAGCTTCAAGCTATGAGCGAGAGAGAGTTGCGCTGAAGTTGAGCCATAATACTCGGGCACTGGACTCGGGGCTCGGTGATGACGGCCATCCACCACAGCAGCGGCCAAATACTCATTGAAATTGTCGTCATAGCCCATCGTCTTTAGCAGAAGTCTGGGCTCATCGCATTGTTGTTTAAATGATTGCTGTGTTGTTCATTATTGCGTTGAAAGAAAATAATAATGAAACAAAGCATTGTTTGCTTCGGGCAGACCAAGGGAAGGAAGCTATACATATACATATACATATACATATACATATACATATACATATACATATACATATACATATACATATACATATACATATACATATACAT